>JAJIBD010027229.1:0-19186 GCA_021461705.1 Cryptotis parvus | reverse complement strand
TGGACGTTCCTCAAAGACCAAGAAATTAAGCTTCCATTTGACGCAGCCATACCACTCTAGGAAATATACCCTGGGAAACCAAAGACACACAGTGGAAACACCATCTGCTCTTTTATTGTCATAGCAGCACTATTCACAATAGCCAGAATCTGGAAACAACCCAGAATGCCTAGAATTGATGACTGGATAAAGTATACTTTGGTACATCTACACAATGTAATACTATGCAGCTGTTAGGTAAAATGAGATTCATGAAATTTGCCCATAAATGAATAGACATGGAAAGGATCATGTTAAGTGAAGTAAGCCAGAAGGAAAAAAGACAGATATCGTATGACTACATTTGTTGTATGAATATATATATATATTATTATATGTATATATATATATTATGATACCAATATCAAGGTCAGGCAAACATGGATCAGGAGGTCTTGTCAAGGGTGGAATTCTACAAATGTGTAGAGTCAGAGGTTAGGTAAGTCAGAGAAGACAGTGTGCTAGTAATTGGCGAAGTGATAATGCCAGCCTAGAACTTGAGCATAGAATATAGCAAAAAGATACACATGATAACCTCTAAATATATGCTATTACAATCCAATATGTAAAGAGAAGGAAGAGAGAGAAAAGAAAGGAAAGAGAAAGAAATGAAGAACCTGCCATAGAGGCAGGCTAGGGAAGAGGGAGGGAAGCTGGGGATATTGGTGGTGGGAAATGGGGCACTGGTGGAGGGATGGGTGCTGGAACACTGTATGACGACCAAACATAATATCTTTGTAATTGTATATCTCACGGTGGTATAATAAAATATTGAGAGGAAAAAAAAGACTTCCATGATTAGCACGGAATACTGTCCGTTCATTCAGTTGGCAAGGAAAACTTATGGTAGGGGCTTGGAAGGGAAAGGGGGAGGATATTGTCCAGCATGTTAAATAAAGGTTTAGCCCTAAACTCAAGTTCATGGGCTCTACGCTGGTCTCTGGATCATTTTCTAGGTTTTCATGGAAAATCTGGGGAAGAATTAGAACCTCCCACCTGGATTTATCTTTGCCTTTTAAAAAAAAAGTTGGGGTCACTGCTGGCCAAGGCGCGGTGGAGAAACAGAGTTGGCAGGGTGTTGAGAACGGAATTATCTCTCTGCTCAAGCATCCTTCCTTTGAGAAGGTTCAGGAAGTGCTACAGGGCATTAAAGATTTACCAGCCCATATTTTCCTCGTTCTATTTTGGGGTTACTGAGCAGAGCGCTGAGCCCCACTGCTGGATCACATCCTCTCCCGGGTTTGCAAAAAGCAGCTTCGTTAATGCTAACTAGGACCGCCATGAGCAGGAGAGTTCTCTCCTGCTCAACCGCCCAGCCTTGCAGGTCTAATTCTGGCTGAACAAGCACAGTGACAAAAAGTGAAACAATCTCTTTATAAGTGCTTCATCAAGAAGAGAGTCGAAAGTGTCGGCCAGATTCTTAGATCAACAGCATTGCTTGGAAAGGAAAATAACCAAACTCGGGTCCTCATGGCTCTGGAAATCTAGGGTGCTCTCCAGCACCTAATTAGGACACGCAGCTAGGATCAAAACGAGGTAAACAGCACAAAGCACTCGGGCTGGGCTATCTGGCTAGCGCCTAGAAACTCTTTAATCCAACAAGTCCACAGGCAGGCGGACTTTTTTAGACCAGTGGGAGCTGGGCATGTCCTACTCATATTCCAACCAACCAACTGGGCACTGGTTTTACGGAGGGCCTCTATGAGCCTGACTTTATCCAGCCCATGCTGTTGCTTCCTACCCACAGTCATAAGCACCTCGCCCTTCTCAGACCCTGATTTGGGGTGATCCACACACATCTACTTAGAAGCGTGAGTTGTCGCTCTGACCTTCTGGGCGTGAAGCAATAGATGAATTAATACAACAGAACAAGGACCGCGCAAAGCACTTAATCAAACCTATGAGTATTTAAGGGGCCATCAGTGTTGCTGACCCAGGCCCACTCCCTCGAGGAAACTACTTACTCTGAACCTGCGCCTTCACGCCACAGAACCCACAGCAGCCCTGGGCAGCCAGATTCTCTTCCCCAGTGCGCATCTGAAGAGAGATATAGGCTCAGAGACACCAAATCACTTTCCGCGTCATGGTAATGGCTGGAGTCGGGATTTAAGTCAGTGCCATTCGACAGGTCCCAAACTGCGACTGGTCTCACTGCTATGACAATCTTGTCATTGCAATTCAGATCTAATGCTGGCTGACAACACAGTGGGAGCCTTAACTTTGCCCCCAAGCCCCAGGGTCTACCCTACATCCTGTTCCAATAGAGTCCTTTCCTCCAGGCTCTCTCTTCCTTAACATCCTGACACAAGCAACTTGAAACCCAACCTCCAATTAGAGCTGAACTGTCTTTTTTATTTTAGGGGTCAAACCAACAATGTAACGAAGGCAGACTCCAAAGCACCCCTTATACTCAAGGGCGCCAGCATCTGTGTCTTCCTCAAAATGTTGAAACCACAGAGCTACAAGCTCAGAATCCACATGGTACAACCTTCACTAACTTTCTCCTAAGCGTTTCTTGATTATTTTATCAATTTATCTGTAACAGCCAATATAAAACAAGTTACCGAGGGTCTGCTATGAGGGCAGGCTTAGCGGTGGTTGGGAAGTGGAGACTAATGGTGGTGGGATTGGGGTTGAATATTCAATGTCTGTAACAAATGAACATGAATGATTTTGTTAAAAAAATCGGGTAGAAGGCCACTAAGTTCAAGTAAGTTCAATAAGGTAAAGCAATAACACAGATGGCCCAATTTGCACATAACAGCAGTAAGGTCATGAGTTTAGCAACACGATTACAAGATGTGCTGTAATAAGCAATATAAAGTAAATTAATTAGTGCTTGCTAAGGGGAGCAGGCGCTGAGGGGCGGGGAGGATATTAGAACACCTGAAGCAACTGTATTGTGAACAACTTTGTAAATTATGTTGTTTAAATAAGTTTAAAATAAATCCACATGGCTGGCCAATACAAAATAATCCACATGGCTGGCCAATACCTAAGCTGGTGCCAGGCACTTCTTTGCAAGCAGACTCAGCACAGCTGGGGCAGAAACCACCCAAATGCCAATTCTGGGTCTATTCAGAAGGGCACTCACACAAACCAGGCCAAACCAGCTGGTCTCCTTCCACTGTGGAGGTCTACATGCTTCCAGATTGCCAGTGGCAGAGGCCACAGAACGGCCTAAAACTCCTACAGAACATGGCCCTAAAGAGGCATGTTAAGGCAGTCTCGGGCCTGCTCTGGGGTCAGGAAATCTGTTGCTTTAAGTAGCGACTTGCTAGGGTGTGGGTGGGACGGTGACCTCGGATTGACTGCTCGTCCCTGCCTCTGCGGTCCAGCGAGATCAAGGCCTGAGCTTTAAAAAAGCCCCCGCCCTGAGTCACTACTTGCTGAGGGCCTTGGGTGAAAGGGACTGTCCTCTCAGTGGACTGTCACGCCTAACGGGCCCACAGAACCTGCATGCTACCCTGTTAGGAGGCTATATTGCAAGAAAGTGAAAGCCAGGAAGCGTCAGCATCGGAAGGGGGCAAGGGCAAGGTGCTGAGACATCTTCCCCACCTCCTATAGCTTAAACTTTGAAACAGAAAGTCCAGCGCTCGCTTCAAAGCACCAGGCTGGGCGGGCGAGTTGGGGAGAAGACTGTGTCCACTCCCGCGTGCCCGGAGGTATCAGGTGAGGAGCCTTCACAGCCCACCTCAAGGTCAAAGGAGTAGGTAAAGAAGGACGGACCGTGGGGGGACAAGCGGGAGGGATGCAATCAGCAGCTGCCAGCGCCACGCAGCGCCACGCTCACCCAAGGGTCCTGGCAGCCCCGCTCACCATCTCATGATCTGCTGGACAGGCGCTGGACGCTGATGTGAGGAGGAAGGCCTGAAGCTGCCTCACCCAGGCACCAGCACATTGGTCTCATCTACTCTCAGAATTCCTTGTATTGTCTTTTAAGCAACTTGGTCACAACCATTGCGGGCAGGGGAGGATGTTAGGATAAAGAAGGGTCCGTGTGACAATAATAATTGGAAATGACAAACCTAGAACTGAATGTTGAAAGTAGGTTGGGGGCGGGCGATAGCCCAGCCAGTAGAGGCGTTTGCCTTACACGCGGCTGGCCTGTGCCGGCTTCAGGGTTCGATCCCCGGCATCCCATAGGGTCCCCGAGCACTGCCAGGAGTAATTCACAGTACAGAGAGCCAGGAAGTAACCCCTGAGCATACTGGGTGTGACCCAAAAGCAAAAAAGAAAGTAGGTAGAAGGAGGTACATAATATCCTTTCAGTGTCTGTATTGTAAACCATAATGGGAGAGAGAGAGAGAGAGAGAGAGAGAGAGAGAGAGAGAGAGAGGTGGAGGGAAGGAGGGAGGGAGAGGGGAGGCAGAGGTACCTGCCATGGGGTGGGAGGAGGGGAAGCTGGGGACATTTTATTTGTTTGTTTTGTTTCTTTTGCTTTTTGGGTCACACATGCAGTAACAGGGAGTTACTCCTGGCTCTGCACTCAGAATTAATTTGGCAATGCTTTCGGGGATTATGTGTGATGCCAGGGGATCGAACTTAGGTCGACCGTGTACAAGCCAAATGCCCTACCAGCTGTGCTATCACTCTCTGGCCCAGAAACTAGGGACATTGAGTGGTGGAATAATGTGCCTGGTGAAGGGACAGGAGTTAGGACATTATATGAGGCTGGAACCCAATCATGAACAACTTTGTATCTCCCTGTGAGTCAATTAAAAAATTAATGACATTTAAAATATATACATATACATACCTATATTTGATATGCCAAATACCAGTAACAATTATAGACCTGATTCCATGACCTGATGGAATGGTTTGAAACTCTTCTTGTTCCTGGGTGAGTAGATGCCCTTGGGCTACACTGGCATGTGACAGGACAATAAACAATGGGAAGACAAGTGCTACAAGTGATATATATATATATATATATAGTTATATGTAGTTATATATACAGTTGTATACAGTTTATATATATAGTTATATATACAGTTATATACATTTATATACAGATATATATATATATATATAACTTTTGGTCCTCCACCCAGCAGAGCCTCGAAGAAGCCAGAGGAACTGCCACACCATGAGGGCTGCCATTTTCCACATCCAGACTCCCTTTCGTCAGAGCTCCACCCAGAGAAGAGCTGATCACAACCCGGCTCAACGCGACCTTGCAGCCAGTGGTTCATCAATTAATACTCGAGTTTTGAAGTGTCTACAAGATTATCCACCTGCGCGGCAGGTCTGGCAGAATACCCATGTCATATTTGACATGTCAAATACCAGTAACAATTATAGACCGCATTCCCATGACTTAATGGAATGGTTTGAGACGCTTATGTTCCTGGAGTGGGCAGGTGCCTTGGACTATCTCGCATATGCCAGGACATATTGAGATATTACTGGTGCCGCTCAAATAATCGATGATCTGTGGGAAGTCAAGTGATCATATACAACTTTAAGCCCAAACCATTCCAGAGCCGAGGAGTGTGTGGTTCCCAGTTCACCTGCTCTGGAGGCCTCCGGTTCTTCTTGTCTTTGCTGAGTCACGTCCCCCCCACGTCATGCTGTGCTGGGTGGCACCTTAGTCCCCCACAGGATTATTTTCTCTAGAGGTGTCGTACTCGAGCACAGCTTCTATCGTTCACACTCACACCTGCTCGCCCCACCAGGAACATCCTGGCTGAGCCCCGAGCTGAGCCACGAACTCATTGCCTTTCGGGTCCTCTCCTTCCTGGTGAAGTCACACTTTAACGGGCAGAGGGCGGTATCCTACCTCACCTTCTTCCCATCATGGTCAGTGACGCCAGAGTCTCGGCCCTGCTGGCCACCAGCGGATACCAGCTATAGATGAAGGAGGTACAGAGGGCGGCTGCGGGCCCACCTGTCCTCCGACCCCCGCCTGAGATCACCTCTCTAGCCTCGTAGGGTGAAGCCCCAGTTCAGAGCATTATCGAGTGACTCAGAGAGAATCGAGGCTCGATCATTAACTCAGCCCGGGCCTGGCGCGCGCCCGGGAACCTCTGCCGAGCCGGCGCAAACAAGCTCTCACCCTGGACCGAGGCCACCAGCCACACCTTTCAGTCGGGTTGGCACCGATGCCCTGGAAGACGCGCTCAGAGCAGAGGTTCAGGAGGAGGAGCGGACGCGGCCAGAAACCAGGACAAGCGGGGCAGCAGAGTCGGAGCTGCAGGGTCTGACGGCTGTTGTTGGAAAGGCGTGCAAGCGCCCACACATACACATTCACAAACACACACATGCACACGCGTACACACATTCACAAACACACACATACACGCGCAGTATCACACATCAATACCCTTATGAAGTCTCATACACACATGTATATACACATACACACATGTACACATGTACATTTACACACATACACACATGTACACACATATACACATACGCACATATACACATTCGCCCTACAAACATGTACACACATATACACACATACACACACATATACACACATACACATGTACACACATATACACACGTACGCACATATACACATTCACACATACAAACATGTACACACATATACACATTCGCACATACACACATGTACACACATATACACACATACACACATTCCTATACACACATACCCCACCGGCTGGCCAAGCCCTCACCAGGATCCTTGGCTCTCCACAGCATCGGCGCCGAGCTGGTGGAACCCTCAGCTGCCACGGGCACTTCGCCGGCTTCGGCAAGCCTCACTTAGAGCTCTAGGGCGCCTGTCAAGAGGCGCTTCTCATAGCCAAACCCGGCGGAGTCGGGCCTGAGGGCGCTTCCCTGCTGCATGCTTGAGTTCAGTGCCGGCCTTTGAGCTCTCCCCTTACTTCACTTGTGTGGCATCGCCAATTTCTCTCTCTCATCACTCGTGGCTGAATCTTCGATGGTTCCCGGTTGGGCCTCGGGCATCTGCCAGTGGGCCTGAGCCTGGAAGGAGGGTGGGGCTCCCGGAGCCAGGATGAGCTGGTGGTGCCCAGAGGTGTTGCTCGCTTGCACTCTCTCTCTCTCTCTCTCTCTCTCTCTCTATCTATCTATCTATCTATCTATCTATCTCTCAATCTCTCTCCCCTCCCCTCTCTCCTCTCTCTCTCTGCCCCCTCTCTATCACTCTCTCCCATTAATTACTCCCCAAAGAACATGGAGGTTTCCTGCTGAGTGAAATAGTTTGAAGGAGAGGTTAGCTGGATGATCTCACTCTTTTGGCCAGGATATAAAAATACCATAATGTGAGTCTGATGCCCAGGGACAGGAGAAACAAGGGCAGGAGGATTGGCGCGTTGAGGCGCCCGAGTGCTGGAGGAGGGCAGCTGTCCAGGGAACAGAGAAGCCCTCCGTGGCAGCGGCGGCTGGAAGGGCCCAGCGGCTGGGAGATCCGAGCTGAGAGTGGGGAAAGGGCCACTGATGGCCTCTCAGGATCTATATTGCGGACCAAAATGCCGAAAGGAAAGAGAGAGAGAGAGAGAGAGAGAAAAGTGGCTGCCATAGAGGCAGGCTGGGTGTTAGGGTGGTGGCTGGAGGGAAAGTGGGGACATTGGGGCAGGAAATCTACACTAGTGAAGGGACGGGTGTTGGAACATTGTATGACTGAAACCTGATCATGAACTACTTTGTAAATGTGTATCTCATGGTGATTCAATAAAAATAAAACAAAAGTCATGTTTCCCGGTATATGACTTTTAGATAGTCATTAAAGTTTTTTTCACAAAAATAAATGACTCCCAAAAAACGTTTTGTTCCCAAGAGACCTTGTGCACCAGTCACGGTTGTACATGATAAGGCACAATTCTGAGCTCGGGATACCGTAAACACAAGGTTTAAGGTGATTGTTTTCCCCACCATCAGCTCTCAGTTGTGCGAAAGCAACTCCTCTCAGACTAGCAGCCCTTACCTGAAGGCGAGCGGGTGATCACGAGATGAGAGAGAGAGAGAGAGAGAGAGAGAGAGGTAGTAATATCTACTTGAGATAAATGCTGTCAGGAACTTTTCTGCATGAAAGGGGAAAGGAATTAGGAATTATCTCAGGTCACCCTCACCCTCACCCTGTTTCTGGGTATTATCTCAAATTACCCTCACGGTTATCCCATTTCTGAGGCATTACCTCCTATCACCCTCATACTCACCCTGTTTCTGAGGCATTACCTCGTCTCACCTCACACTCACTCGTTTCTGAGGCATTACCTCACGTCACTTTCACGCTCACTCCGTTTCTGAGGTATTACCTCACGTCACTTTCACACTCACTCTCGTTTCCGAGGTATTACCTCACGTCACTTTCACGCTCACCCCTGTTTCTGAGGCATTACCTCACATCACTCTCACACTCACCCTGTTTCTGAGGCATTATTTCACATCACCCTCACACTCACCCTGTTTCTGAGTGTTCCTAGCTTCATCATGCAGGAAGCAGGGTGCTGGGGTTTGGTTGGACAGCAGGGTGGGGTGTTTACTATGGATGAGACTCCAGTATAGTTCCACACAGCTCAAGTGGGAGCCCTGGCTCTGCCCACACAATTCTTACTCCAGCGCCACAAATGTGACCCTCACCAGCAGATGCGGCCTCCCAGCCCCCTGAAGCCATCGGGACCGGAAGGAAGGGGAAGGAGGGCCGTAAAGGCAGAGAAGCAGAGTGGACCGGACACAGGGCAGATCTCTGGACCCTTTCCGGTTGCTCCGCGACGCTAGGCGTTTCCCCAACAACTCCACATCCGCCTCTCGCCTGTCACATGAGGGAAATCGTGGGCCGTGTCCCAGGCTGAAGCTGTGACACAGTGAAAGTCAGACATGGCAGTAACTGCTCCAGCTCGGGAACTCACTTACCCGTCACTGTCATGTCTAGCCCTCAGCGGCCCTACTGAAGCGCTGCTGACCCAGCAGAGATGCAACGGCAGCGGCGCTGTTGGGAGTGCCGGGCTGCTCCATCCTGTTTCGAGGCTCAGGGTCATTCCAACTTCGTCCTGCTGGTCAGCGTCCCAAGCCGGCTCCTTCCAGTAGACAGAGAGGGGCTGAGGTGACTCGAGTCTCCCTGATGCTTCGGGCGCGGAATCCCATCAAGCTACCAGGACATCAGAGGCAGAAGGGGCTGGAGGCGGCTGCGAGCCGGTCTCTGTCCTCTGAAGAGCTGCAGAGGGTCAGGGCGAGGAAGCAACAGCTGCGGAGTGTCAACTTGAGGCACATCTGGGATCAATTGCCTGGCACCACCCACCCCCGTCTAGAATCTTCCACATCCTCCAACGCGTGCTCAGAAACTATCCTGGCTGGGCGGATCCAGCAGGCGGTGATGGGGAAACCTCACTGCCAAGCAGTGCCCGAGGCCTCGTTTGCCTCAGGGGTACGAGAGATTTCCGAGCAAAGCTGACAGGCGCCTGTGCCCACACATCTCCTTCCTGGAAGGCGGGTGCTACCTCGGCCACCTTCTGCTCCCCACGAGAGGCAGCTCTGCTGGGCAGGCAGCGAGGGGAGGCCAGTGAGTCAAGACCCGTCCCTGTCTCAGGCTAAGGACCTACATCAGGTGCCCAGGGTCCGGCAAAAGGCAGGCGCGAGACCAGTCATCCGTTGCGGGGACCCTGTGCCCATGTGGAGAAGAGACGGCCAGTGGGCATGGCCTCTCTCTGTGCCCTGCTCTACCCTAGCGGAGCCCCACCCCTGGGCAGTAATGGTCAGGGCTGCAGCCTAGCTTTGGGGCAGACTCAGATGTGCCAGGTTCGCTCTGACAGGGGAGTTTGTTTGTTTTTGCCTTTTGGGTCACACTCAGGGGTTGCTCCTGCTTCTGACTCAGGAATTACTCCTGGCAGTGCTTTCGGGGACCCTGTGGGATGCGGAACCAGGTGGGCGCGTGCAAGGCACCTGCCCTCCCGCTGGACTATCCCTCCCTTGCATTTTGTCCACCCCAGCTTTTGGTGTGTTATTAATATTTTATTATACCCCGTGAGATATACAGTTACAAAGATGTTCCTGTCTGGGTTTTAGGTCACACAGTGTCCCAGCACCGTCCCTCCACAGTGCCCATTTCCCACCACCATTTCTCCAATCCTCCCTCCCCTAGAGCTGGGCGTGGAGGGTCCCCATGGGAGGCCCGGGTGGGCAGCCGGCAAAGGCTTCTTCTGATGGGCAACTGCCAAAGGTGAGTTCTCGCCTTGTGGCGTTTCTGGCTGAGCAGGAAACTCAGGAGCCTCTTCAGGGACTCTCAGCCGAGCAGCGAAGCGCATCCAGTGGCCTGGAGCCTGCGAGGTGAGTGAGGGAGAGAGTCGGCGCTGCCAGGAAGAGCCTTTCTCCTCCTCAAAGGGCAGAGCCGCGCTCCGGCCTCATGTTCTTCTAGCCGGGCACTGGGTGCCCCTGTCGGGGCGGACCTGGCAAAGCCGTCTGCAAAGGCCACGGAGAGGCGGAGGCGCCCTCACTGCACCTGGTTCCTTGTCTCTGCTGACCAGTCCCTGGCTTGGCAGGTGTCGCTGCCAAATGGCGCTTTCGCCTGGCCCAGCCGTAGGCACTGTGCTATCAGCCAGGCGGGCCGGGCGCAGCTCCCACCCTCGCGGACCACAGCGCCCAGAGGACATGATTCCGGCGCAGCGACCCGCAGGACTATGCCCCCGCCACGCCCTGCACAGCCTCGCTGACCGCAGCCCCGAGCCTGCAGCCCTGAAGGTCGCAGAGGCGCTCAGCGCAGGAGAGGATGGTTCGTCCCTCCCAGAGCCACCGGATGGGATTTTCCAAAACTCTGCCCTCGACGCCTAGGGAGCTCACGAGGTGGAGCCTGGGCGCTCAGGCGTGTGGGCAGTTCGGACCTCAGCGCGGTCAGGCATTGGTGCCTTGGGATCACTCGTGCAGCTTTGGGCTGGGCCCTGCACCTGGGTCTCTGGCCTGTGCGACATGTGTCTTCCTTGGGCTTGACTTTGCAGGGCGCTAATGAAGAGAGAGAGGGGATAGGGGCCGGGAGGACTCTCTTGGTAGAGACCAAGACTAGGGGTGCACGGCAGGTGGGGTGAGCCCGGGGCCACCTCAGCAGGGCCCAGCTGAGGTCATCTTGACTCTTTTTTTTTAACTTTTTTATTTTGCTTTTTGGGTCACACCGATGCTCAGGGGTTTCTCCTGGCTCTGCACTCAAGGAATTACTCCTGGCGGTGCTCGGGGGACCATATGGGATACCGAGGATCGAACCCTAGCCAGCACAGGCCAGCCGTGTACAGGGCAACGCCCTACCCACTGGGCTGTCGCTCTGGCCAGAGGTAATCTTGATTCTGACCCAGAGGACAATAGGACTTGCCGTAGCTCCACGCCCAACAACACACCTACGCTGGCAGAGTGAAATGGTTTCACTGGGTCCTTGGGGGCACCTTCCTAATGGACTGTCCCTCTCCTCTTCCCACATCCCTGTGTTGGCCAAGTGCCCTTCCAGATGGCGTCCACTGAAGGCGGCTGGTCAGCCCTGCACGATCCAGCTTTCCTCCGCCTGCCTGCACTGTTTGGTTCCTTGTCCAGCTGCTGCAGGACCAAGAGGTCCAGAGTAGCTTCTTAGTGCCTTCACCAGAGAAGACAGTGAGAGGCAGTCAGGGGCGGGCAGGGTGGGCAGGGACGGGCAGGGACGGGCAGGGATGGGCAGGGGCGGGCAGAGGTGGGCAGGGGCAGGCAGGTGCAGACAGGGAGGGGAGGGGGTGGGCAGAGGGTGGGCAGGGGCAGGCAGGGGATGGGCACGGGGCGGGCAGGGGCGGGCAGGGCTATTCCCTGGACGTGCTCAATCTTGACCTCAGACTGGCCATGGACCCCCACAGACCTCATGGCCCTCTCCCAGGGTCCCCAGAATCAGGGTCTCCCTGGTCTCCTCCCTTCCATCATGGCCCTTTGACCAAGGGAAGGAGAGAGCTGTGAGTTCAGCAGCTAGGAGACACAGCACTTCCAGAAGCTTCTACCGCCAGGAAGGAAGGGAGGGAGGAGGAGACAGGCGAATGTCAGGCTTCAGCCGTGCCTGGGGTTGGGCCCCTCTTTCCCACTCGCTTTTTTGGGGTTGGAGGCAAGGCCTGGCCCCAGCTGCTCTGGGAAAACCCTGCTCAGGCCCCAAAGTCTGATGGAGGGTAGCCGGGGGCCTACCGGGGGCGGAGAATTTCTTCCCAACAAAGCCTGGAAGGGGCTGGCCTGTAAAGCAGAGCTCCAGCTGGAGGGCTTCTGCTCTGCTGCTTGTAGCTTTATTTATTTATTTTATAATAAAATAAAAATAATAAAAATAAGATGATTATGATGATGATGATAATGATGATGATTAATAATAATCACTGTATCACTGTCTTCCCACTGTTCATCGATTTGCTCAGTGGGCACTAGTAACACTCCATCGAAGAGAGAAAACCTGATCTTCCCCCTTTAAGTTTTATCAGTAAATGCTGCCATGAGAGCCTTCTACTGAGACTATACCACCTACACGGCAAAGCCTGGCAAGCTACCCGTATTTTATTTACTTGTTATGCCAAAAACTAGTAACAATTATGGACCTCAGTTCCATAACCTGAAGAATGGTTTGGGGCTCCTCCTGTTCTGGAGCAAGCGGATGCGCTTAGGTTACACTTGCTTGTGATGGGACTAATGGAGATGTTACTAGTGCCCATTCAACAACAGCAACAACAACAACAACGACAATGACAACAACAACAACAATAGATAATCACTATCTTCCCGTTCATCATCTATTTTTCTAGAGCGGGCACCAGTAATATCTCCATATGTCCTGTCTCATGCTAGTAGAACCCAAAAGGCATCTGCTTGCTCCAGGAACATAAGAGCCTCAAACCATTATATTAGGTCATGGGAATGACCTAATATAAATGTTACTGGTATTTGGCATATCAAATACAACACGAGAAGCTTGCCAGGCTTGTAGTAGTAGTAGTAATAATAATAATAATAATAATAATAATAATAATAATAATAATAATAATAATAATAATAATAATAATAATAATAATAATAGGGCGATATTTAAGGTTTCAGCAAAGCCCAGTGGGAGAGCCTCGGCCCAGGTCACCTAAGACCTAGTCCAAGGCCGCCACCTGCTGATTGTCTTGGGGAAGTGCACGGTTGCGGCGCGCGCTCACCTAGGCCAAGCCCCCAAAGCGCCTCCCCAGGAATGCCCACCTTCATTTCTTTGGGACACAAGCACGTTTTGTGTCCTTGGGAGATCTGATCCTCGCCGAACATTGCCGACGCACGCAAGCTTCCCCCGTCCCTTCCCTTTGGAAACCCGAGACCCCTCTGCTGCTTCCACTGTGCAGGCGCTGGGGAAGCGAAACTGAGGGTGGGAGCCCTAGTCGGGGGCGGACACGTGTGAGCCGGTCTCCCGCAGAGGGAGGGGCACAGAACGGAACGATTATTCAGGGAAATCAGGGGCCCTGAATACATTCGGGGGCTGTGGCTGTAGGAAAACCGGCTTAGCTCCTGGCATTGACGCCAAAGTGCGTTTCCTGTCCTAGGGGTCCTTGAGAATTGCATGAAACACTAACATACAAAGCTCAGATGAAGCGAAGTTCATTTACCATGCAGGAAAGACAGAAGATTCCAGGTCCCTCCGCAGACGTCCAGGCCTCGCTGCCCCTGGACCATGCCGGTCTCTGTCTCCAAAGCTGGGGGTTGTACCAGTGTACGACCCCGTTCCTCTTCACTCTGCCTGACCCGGTGAGTAGAGGAGAGAGGAAGGGGAGGAGCCGAGGCGGCCCCTCTGGGTCTCCTTCTCTGAGGGAGCCGGGGGCTCCTTTTGCAAATCCCACCCCAGGCACCTCTGATTGGCTGCCTGCTGGTAGTGGCTAAAGCGCCCGGCGAGCTCCACCCTCGCTCCAGCTGTATCAAGTAACCTGGTGTCCACCCTCGCTCCAGCTGTACCGCATTGACAGCCGCTAGGTTTTCATCTCGATGCTCGAAACTGTGTTTCTACTCTTTCCAATCACTCAATATTTCTGATGTGCAATACCTGGGTGGTTGCTCAGCCTCATTCCTGAATAGTATCTGTCCAATCTAGTGTGTGATGGCTCTTCACAATTCTTACTTAGTTTTTACAAAACTTTTTTCACTTTTGATTTTCTGGGGGCGAGGAATCACAGCTGGCAGTGCTCAGGGGTTCCTCCTGGCTCTGCACTCAGGAATTACTTCTGGTGGGGCTCTGGGGGCCATATGGGATGCCGGGATCAGAACCAGGCAGGCCACATGCAAGGCAAACACCCTCCCTGCTGTGCTATCGCTCTGGCCCCTGTTTACTTCATTTTAAATACACAGAATTCCTTTGTGCAAGGCCTCACTTCACCTTGGTCTCTGCTAGTGACAAGTCACCACATTTTGGGGAGGCGTGAGCACACGCTCGGTCACCCTGGGGCCCTAATACTCCCGAGCTCCAGGAAGGTGGTCTGGAAGGTGAGGCTCTACCGGAGACCAGCCCGGGTGAACAGGCCTGGAGAGGGGCCCCAATGATTAAGAAAGAGGCAGAAATAGGAGAGAAAAGCGTGGGCGGGGCCAGCAGCCTCCTGGACCGAGGCCCCAGCTGCCCTCAGCTTACTGATTTTGTTGCTCAGAACCAGTCAGCATTAGAGCAACATTCTCAGCTGGGTGAGACTTTTATATGTCTGAGGGTGTTGGTCCAAATAAACACAAACAAACAGGTTTAGTAAAGTATAAACAAACATGGGTTTAGCTGAACCTAGACCTAAACAGATGTTAAGTGCTTCTTCAGGGGAGATTTCTCCAGGGCAATATGGGGGGGCACAGTCTGGATTCTGGTCCCACACAGGGCTCCTCTTTCTTCTCTGGCATGCTCATCCTTGGGATTAGCGAAACAAGCATGCCAGAGAGGATGTTGAGGGCAGGGGCGGACCCGTCACCCACGTCATAGATGGGACGCCCACATCATAGATGAGGCGCCCAACGTGGGGCAGGTGGTATCTGAAGCCGGGGAACCAGCGGCCGCCTGCAGCATGGCCCATGGCAGCTTGTGTCTGTCTGTGAAGAGCGCTTGAGTCTCAGGGCAAGCTGCAACCTGGACGCTGTCATTTGGTCAATCACAAGTGTCCGTCTCCTTTGGAAGAAGGGTCTGGGTTCCCCACGAGCCATCGACACTCACTGAGGCTGGGGCGAGGTCCTGGGACAAGGTCAGCAGCGTCTGCAGAATTCGGCAAGACTGTGGCTTTCCCCAGGCTGGTGTTCAGGAGGATTTTTCTCTTTTTTTCAACACTTGGGTTAAAAATCGATCTTGCAGGGCCTGAGCCTACAGGGAGGACAGGTAGGTTGTTTTCCCTTGCATGCGACCAGCCATGTCCATCCCAGGCACCTAGGTGCCTGAGCCCAGGAGCGATCCCTGAGCACAGAGCCAGGGAGTAAGCCTGAGCAATACCAGATGTCCCCCACAAAAAAATAAAAAAAACTCCCTTGTTAAAAGGAACCCATTTCTCCCCAAGCAGGCGACAAACAAGCCCTGAGTTCACTTAAGCTTCTGCCTCTGGAGGAGATAAGCGTAATTAATCCCCCGTTCACCAACAGTTCCTCCCTCCGAGAACAGTATTGTAGCCAAGAAGCCGCCGGGCTGCATTTTCTCCATCTGTGCAGGGGGAGGAAGTTCAATTAGTCACTATTCTTTGTGCCTCTCGCCCAGGCATGAAAATAAGGCAATAAGGCGGGCTAATTTACAGGAGGGACCTCTCTCCCCAGCGTTGGAAATTACACAAAGCAGGAAGGCGGGTTATTGCGCTCGCTGGATTCTGGTTCAAAGCCACACCGCCCATGGATAGGTGTTATGGGCCGCAGGAGGCCAGGTGGGAGGAAGTGGGGCCCTTGCCGACCATATCAGGTGGGCTTCTGCTGATGTCTCCGCGGCCAGCAGGTGGAGATTGGCAGCCCTGCTGGCGGGGGCAGAGGGCCACGCCGATGACGTCAGAAGGGCGCTGTGTTTGGTGCAGGCACTCAAGTCACATGCTCTGTGTCCCTGCTCGAGGTGGCTTTGGCTCTCCCCTTGGACAAACACCCCCAGCCAACAGCTAGGACGAGCGCGCCCGACCCCAAATGAGGCCAGAGCTGAGACAGGCCTGGTACAGAGCCATCCTCGTCCTGGGGACAGAGTGATGAGATCAAGTGGCTTACCCAAGCGCCACACCCTGACGCACGTGGTTTAGAGTTACCTTAGTGAGTAAGTAGAAAGGGGCTAGTTTGCTAACAATAGTTGGAAATGGTGAAGCTGGACTAGAACTGAGTATTGGAAGTAGGTAAAGGGATCTAGCAATAACCCTTCAGTGAATGCAAACCACAATGCACAAAGGGAGAGAGAGAGAGAGAGAGAGAGAGAGAGAGAGAGAGAGAGAAGTGTACCATAGAGGGGCAGACAGGTGGAAGGAGGAAATCAGGGTCATGGTGGGGAAATGTGCACTGGTGGAGGATGGAGTGCTGGAACCTGTATAACTGAAACCTAATCTATGAACAGCTTTGCTTTTGTCTATCTAATGGTTATATAATAAGCGCTGCAGCGGCGTAATTTGTCAGCCAACCTTCACACCGTACTTGGAAGCTCATGAGCATACGCCGCACAAGCGATCATATCTCCTTCTATCTGGCGTAACAATCGACCAAATGATGTCTCAGTTGGTGACACAGGCGATCATCTTATACTTGAGTGTGTTGTATTTGTTTTTATCCTGGATCCCCAAGCGTTTCGAGCATAGTAATCAGTTTTGCCCCTCTCGCCGTCTTTGAAATTTCACTTGTACCTCTTGATAACGCCTTATTCTTGACAACTTTAACAAACCTCACGGAACATGGGGCAGAGCTGCTCTTTGCTCTCCCTGTGCCCAGCTACTCACGAGGTGCCCAGGAGGGATGGCAGGTTCTAGCCATAGCCTGTCACCCCAGCAGAGCCTTGCAACAAGCCAGACCACCCCACTCCATGACAGCCTCCATTTTCCCATCAGACTTTCCTCTTGTCAGGGCTCCGCAGCAGACCAGCCTATCTCGGCTGGCTTGTGCAGCCGCTACTGGCATGTGGTTCATCAATAAATGCTAGACTTAGAGCGACTACAGAGTATACTACCATGGCAGAGCCTGGCAAGCTACCCATTATTTTATTTGAATGCCAATACCAATTATAGACCTCATTCCGGAATGGTTAGAGGGCTCTTTATGTTCCTGGAGCAAGCAGATGCCCTTGGGCTCTGCTGTAGAACAGGACATATGGAGATGTTACTGGGACCCGCTCAAAAACAAATCGATGATGACGGAAGACAGTGATACAGTGATGGTTATATAATAAAAAATTTAGAAAAGAAATGAAAGAAAAATCCTCACCTCAACCCCCCCAGTCAGGCCAAGAAGCTGGCTCTGGCTTATGTGGGACAAG
Organism: Cryptotis parvus; assembly: GCA_021461705.1. NCBI lineage: Eukaryota > Metazoa > Chordata > Mammalia > Eulipotyphla > Soricidae > Cryptotis > Cryptotis parvus. The sequence goes on along the minus strand of JAJIBD010027229.1, from coordinate 1,767 downwards.
AGAAAATGGAGGTTTGGGGTTTTTCACCAATGCTGATGGTCTTTCATTCTTAGGGTCTCCCCCTTCATTCCTCTTGTTCCTTGTTCCAACTAATTTCACAGCAGCTTAGTTTGTTTTTAAGTGCTGAATTTCCCTCCCCAAGGAACACAACTAAATTCTCACCAAAGCAACAAATCTCCTTGTTGCCATCCTCAAGTTTGTAGGCATCACTCCTAGAGGTTCTCAGTGGACACTATGGGAAATCGGGGGATCAAACCTGGGTCGGCCCGTCCAAGGCAAAGCGCCCTCCCTGCGCTTCTCGTTCCAGCCGGGACCGGTTGTTTCTGGACTAGAGCGTGACTTATTACAATCTCGTCCAGCTTTGGCTGAGACAGGTTGCCGGGGAAGCTTTGATGGAAGGGTCACAGGGGCCTGTACAGGGTCTTCCTCCAGGCCTCTCGTTGCTTCCCGCTCGGGCCTTTGTTTCACTCTGCTTGCTGCTTTCAAGCCTGCCTGTCCCCTCCTCGGCTCCCAACACCGCTGTCCATCCACACAAAGAATGAAGTTCCGTGTGCTGAGGCTTCAGTTGGTTTGCGATGGAAGCTCTACTGGAAATGAAGGGGAGGTGGAAAGGACATATCCTCTGGTGGGCTGGGGCCTTCCCTCGGGGAAGCTCAAGCCGCTTTTTCTGTCCTGGAAATCTCCACCCATTTTTTTTTCCGAGGCTGGCTCCTACACCTGGCACTTCCTACCAGATTTGGGACCTCCTGCTAAGCCCCACCCACACCCGAAATCGGGTCATAAATTCTCCTGGAATTGCCCCTGATAGGGTTTGCCATCTGGTTCCTTTCCTGCTGACTCTCTGATTCTAGACACGGGCTTCTGATTCCAACGCTACTCAGGAGAGGCAAAGTAATGGAAGAAAACCCTGTAACTGAAAACTCTTTCCTAGGCTGTAGATCTGGTCAAGAATCCCAGCGAGCAAGGGCTGGGCATGTCCCAACAACCTTCTCCAACAGCTGCCGTTGGCTTCCGACCAGGCAGTTGGTAAATAACTTTGGTAAGCAGTTCTGCCCCGTGACTTGGACCAGTGAAGGTTGGCCACCATGGGATGTCCCTCAGATGGTTTAACTGGGAAGAAAGCTACTGACTTGGTTTTTAGAAGTCCTCTTGGCTCTCTTCATTTTGAAAATGTAGCATGTGGCAACTGCTAAGGGCTGAGACCAGTGACCAATACAGTAAGTTCCAGCGGCCATTACAGTAAGTTCAAGGGGCAAGTCCTTCGTTAAGCTCCTGCTGTAGGCCAGGAGCTCCTTAGATAAGCTCCTGCTGTTTGCCAGGCTGGCTATGCCGAACTCAAGCCTTCTCGCTACTCTTGCCTAATTTTTTGCACTGTGTTAACCTATATCTCTATGTCTACTCCAAATCAGGAGTCATTCTGGGTACTTCAAATATTACTTTGATCTTGTAAAAGTCTAGGATCCTTTTCAGAATCTCCCTCCCTTTCATGACTAAAGGAAACAGGATCCGGAGGAAAAAAGCCACTTACCAAAGATCACACAACCTTTCCAATGTCTAAGCATTTTATTGTGTTATTTTTGTTTGCTCTAGGTTTATTTCATTATGTTTTTACTTAATAATAAAACCAGTATCAGGCGCTATAGTGTAGGGAGTGAGCGGCCTGGGTTTGCCCTGAGGCTCACCTAGGCCTCGGGAGGAAGTCGCCATGCTCTAAGCTGGATCCTTTACAAATGTCTGAAGGAAGCAGATAATGTTCCCAGACTCTCA
>JAJIBD010027228.1:0-95694 GCA_021461705.1 Cryptotis parvus | reverse complement strand
TTGGAGCAGTGTCTTGTAGTTTTCTTTGTACAGGTCCTTTACATACTTTGGGTAAGTTGATTCTTGGTATTTGATTTTCTGTGGCACAATTGTCAGATGGAATAGTTTCCCTTATATCCCTTTCTTCTCTTTCGTTATTTGTATATAGGAAAGCCACTGACTTTTGGGTGTTGATTTTGTATCCTGCCACTCTACTATATGCATCTATTGTTTCTAGGAGTTTTTTGGTAGAGAGTTTAGGGTTCTCTAGGTATAATATCATGTCATCTGCAAATAATGATAGCTTGACTTGTTCCTTGCCTATCTGGATGCCCTTGATGTCCTTTTCTTCTCTGATTGCTTGGCAAGTACTTCCAGTACTATATTGAATAAAAAGAGGTGAGAGGGGGCAACCTTGTCTTGTCCCTGATCTCAGGGGAAGGCTTTCAACTTTTCCCCCATTTAGAATGATGCTTGCTGTGGGCTTTTGGTAGATGGCTGTAATTATCTTGAGGAAAGTCCCTTCAATTCCCATTTTCTGGAGCGTTTTAATCATGAGCGGGTGCTGGATCTTGTCAAATGCTTTTTCCTGCGTCTATTGAAAGGATCATGTGGTTTTTATTTTTCTTTTATTGATATGATGTATTATGTTGATTAACTTGCGAATGTTGAACCATCCCTTGCATTCCCGGATGAATCCAACTTGGTCATGATGTATAATCTTCTTGATGAGTCTTTGGATTCTGTTTGCTAGTATTTTGTTGAAGATCTTAGCATCCGTGTTCATCAGGGAGATTGGTCTGTAGTTTTCTTTCTTTGTGTTGTCTCTCCCTGCTTTGGGTATCAGGGTGATATGTGCCTCGTAGAAGCTGTTTGGGAATGTTTCTGTTTCTTCTATTTCCTGGAAGAGCTTGAAAAGGACTGGCAGTAGGTCCCTCCTAAAGGTTTGGTAGAGTTCACTAGGGAATCCTTCTGGACCTGGGCTTTTGTGTTTGGGCAGACTTTTAATTACTGTTTCTATTTCCTCAATGGTGATGGGTTTATTCAGGTATTGGAGGTCTTCTTGTTTCAGCCGTGGGAGCTTATAGGACTTCAGGAATTGATCCATTTCTTCTAGACTCTCATGTTTCACGGCATACAGGCTCTCAAAGTAATCTCTGATGATCTTTTGGATTTCTGCGGTTTCTGTTGTGATGTCACCCTTTTTATTTCTGATTCTGTTTATTTGGGTTTTCTTTCCCTTGTCCTTACAAGTCTTGCCAATGGTTTGTCAATCTTGTTTATTTTTTCAAAAAACCAGCTCTTGGTTTCATTAATCTTTTGGATTGTTTTTTTGGTTTCCAACTCATTGATTTCCTCTCTAAGTTTTATTATTTCCTTTTTTCTGCCTGGGTTGGGCTCCTTTTGTTGGTCTTTTTCTAATGTCTTCAGCTGTGTAGTCAGGTTATTTATGTGGGCCCTTTCTTGTTTCCTGATGAATGCTTGCAGGGCTATAAACTTCCCTCTTAACACGGCTTTTGCCGTGTCCCACAAGTTCTTATAATTGGTATCTTCATTTTCATTTTTTTCCAGAAATCTTTGGATTTCCTGTTTGATTTCTTCAATGACCAATTTGTTGTTCAGCAGTGAGCTGTTCAATTTCCAGGTGTTTGGTTTGACTCCCTGTTTTTTGCGTACTGTTAACTTCCATTTTCAGTGCATCATGGTCTGAAAAGATAGTTGACACAATTTCTATCTTTTTAATTTTATTGAGGTATGCTTTGTGGCTCAGCATGTGGTCTATCTTGGAGAATGTTCCATGTGCACCAGAGAAAAATGTGTATTCAGCTTTTTTGGCATGAAAAGCCCTGTATATATCCACTAGCTCTCTTTCTTCCATTTCTTCCTTCTGGTCCAATATTTCCTTGGTGAGTTTCAGTCTTGTTGATCTATCCATCGTTGATAGAGCAGTGTTGGAAGTCTCCAACTATTATTGTGCTACTGTCAATGTCTTCTTTGAGGTCTCTTAGCAGTTGTTTTATGTATTTTGCTGACCCCTCATTGGGTGCATATATGTTTAGTAGTGTAATTTCTTCCTGGTGAGACTCTTGAAAGTCTAAAGCTCTTTTCTTTTAATATCTCCTCACTCACTCACCTCACTCCACACCCTTAAGTCAAGACTGCTATTTAAAAAATTGTGTGCATACATACATTTATATATATATAATCATTATATCACTTGATTATTGACATTCCATTATTCGTTGATTTGCTTTAGCCGGTGTCAGTAACATTTCCATTTGACCCTATCACGTGCCAGTGTTGCCCAATGGCATCTGCTTGCTTCAGGAATACAAAGAGCCTAAAACCGTTCGTTCATGGTCTTGGCGAAGAAGTCCTGACCATCTTGTAAGTGGACAGCCATGTGATTTTTTGACTTCCCCTGGGATCCATTCGGTAATGGCTCTAGTCCAGCAGTCGTCTCCAAATCTCATTACACGTCTAGCCCATCTGATTTTCGATGACTTGGCAAACGGGACAGCCTCCCTGATTCTGGAACAGCGACGAAGGTCAGAACTCCGATTCCTTTTCTCACTTGAGTAAGGCGTGATATTCCAAGCATAGCTCTTTTCGATTTCTCTCTGGGAGACCCAAATAGCATTCTCATCCTGCTTTCGTAGGGCCCAGGTCTCTGGGGCGTATGTTAATGCAGGGAGAATAGTGGAGTTGAAGAGATGTGCCTGGAGCCGGAGGTTCTTTGTCCTTTTAGCTATTTCTTCGATGCTCTTGAAGATGTTCTATGCCGCTCTCTTCCTCCTGTGCTGCTCAGGTGCTAGATCGTTCATCATGTTAAGTTCTCGACCTAGGTACACATAACTGCTGCATTCGGAGATGTTTGTTCCATTGAGCATGAATGGGGCCTCTGGAACTAGTTCATTTCATGAAAATACATTATATATATACACACATATACATACATATACATACGTGTGTGTGTGTGTGTGTGTGTGTGTGTGTGTGTGTGTGTGTAAGGCAAGCCACCTTGGAAAATCCACCAAGGCAGGATTCCATCTCTTGGTGAATCTTGAGCTATAGGCCTGTCCAGGAAAAGGTGGAACAGAATCCTAGCATGTTGTGTTCTCCTTTCCTTTGTTGGTAAACAATCATCTTAATAATATTTCTAGTCATTTTGTATAAACACAGTAAGAGATACAGATTTTTTTTGTACCTGGGAGTAAGTTTAAAGAGTAACTTATTCCTGGGGATATCTTGCCATATATTCCAAACTGCATTCCTCTGGCCTGGTGTTTTTTTCTTTTTTTCTAACCTTAACAGGACCCTTAATCAGTCTTTAGGTCATGATAGAGTTTGTTCCATGACCAAACTCTTAGTTTATTATATTGCTCAGGGCTTTTAATCCATCCCATATTGAGGCGGAATGGCTTACTCATGGCTTGCCCTGGGTCCATTCAGTCCCGTGATAGGACCCTCTTTTTGTGGTATAAGGTAGCAGAATCAATTTTAAGGGCAACTGAGGTTTTCAGCTAGGAAATGCTACAGATGCCCATAATTAGCTATTTCAGAGTTAATTAACTCCTATATTAAAAACTGTCTCCTGAGTCTATCTATACAAAAGACCTCTGCTCTAGCATAAGAATTTATAAAGGTCATACAGGAAAAGAGAAAAAAACAATATTTCATTTATAATTCAAAACCCAGGGCTAGTAAGTAGGAAACAGAGGGCTGTGAACAAAGGGTAATTCAACAACTTACATTTGAAGTCAATTAATATATACCTTAGAATATGGAAAATATTTGTTCATGTGGAGAAAAGAAAGACTCTTCAATAAATGGTACTGAATTCCCCTCATGAAACATAATGAAACTAAGACACTACCTCATACCATATACAAAAGTTAAGTTAAAATGGATTCAAGGCCTTGATTTTAAACCTAAATACACACACACACACACACACAAACACACCAAGTGAGGACAACACAGACAGAAATCTCCATGATACTGACTTCAGATATGTCATCAATATCTCAAGTGACAAAGTAAAAGTAAACAAATGGGAACTGCATCAAGCTAAAACAAAAGCTTATGCATTGTGCAAATAATTATGGCTAAGGACAGGGAGATAGTACAGAAAATAAGGCCTTGCTTTGCATGGGATCAACCCAAAATTGATCTCTGATACCACGTACAGTACCTTGAGCATCACAAGGAGTGATGAGTGATCCTTGAGCATAAAGCCCAAAGAAATTACTGAGCACTACCAGGTGTGATCCCAAAACCAAATCAAATCAACAACAACAAACCCTTACTGCTAAAATTCAAAAACACTCTACTTCACAGCCCGACTCATCGAGATCCACCCTGCAGCAGTCTTTTAAATCCGCCCAGGTATGCTGATCCAGAGATTCACAGACATGGGGCAGAGCTGTTACTTGCTCTCCCTGTGCCCAGCCGCTCACGCGGTGCCCGGGAGGGATGGCAGGTTATAGCCCTGGCCGACTACTCCAGCAGAGCCTCTCAACAAGCCAGATGACCCCCCACTCCATCAGGGCCTCCATTTTCCACATCCGGACTTCCTCTCATCAGAACTCCACCCAGCAGACCAGTCTATCACAGCCCGGCTCAGGCGGTGGCTTGCGGCTGTGCGGTTCATCGATAAATGCTGGATTTAGAGATGACTACAAGAGTATGCTACCTGCACAGCAGAGCCTGGCAAGCTACCCATGTTGTATTTGATATGCCAAATACCAGTAACAATAATAGACCTCATTCCCATGACCTGATGGAATGGTTTGAGGCTCTTTATGTTTCTGGAGCAAGCAGGTGCCCTTGGGCTCTACTAGCATGAGACAGGACATATGGAGATGTTACTGGTGCCCGCTCGAGCAAATCGATGATGAACAGGAAGACAGTGATACAGTGACTCTACTTCATGGGAGAAAATATTTGCAGAACACTCATCTAACAAAGGACTAATACCCAAGATTAATAAAGTACTCACAAGAGAAACAAACAATAACAAAACATAACTCCATTAAAGAAATGGGGAGATTAGCTGGATAGATTGTGTCCAAAAGGACACAGCCAGCAGACATATGAAAAAAGTTCACCATCACTGATTATCAGGAAAATGAAAACAAAAACAACAATGAGACATCATCTCATACCAGTGAGAAAGGTCTATACCAAAAGGCCAAAAACAAACAGTGCTGGTAGGAATGGGGTGAAAAAGAAACCTCATTTACTCTTAGTGTGCATGTAATTGTATTCAGCCTCCATGGAAAATAGTTGGAGACTTTTCACAATATTGAAATTAGAACTAGAGATTCTATTTTTGAGATTCCATTCTTTGGCATCTATTCCAAGAATGAAAGACATTAGTTTGAAAATATAAATGTGCACTATGTTAATTGCAGTGCTATTTACATTTCCCAAGGTCTGGAAACCTAAGGGCCAAACAACCAATGAGTAATAGTGTTACACATACACAGTGAATTATTATTCAGCCATAAGAAAAGATGAAATCTTTCACTTAGCACAAGTTGGGTGAAACTAGAAGATGCCATGTTCAGCAAAATAAATCAAAAGGAGAGAAAAACAAATACAAGATGAACTTTCTAATATGTATTCTATAGAGCAACAAAACAATAGTCAAATAAAACAGTTAAGACTTCAACAGAACTAAGCTTCTCTTAAGGCATGTTGGGAACTATAGGGTGAAAACTGAACAAGGTAGAGTGAGTATAAAATAATGAGTGTATGCCTAAAGTGTAGATATTTAAACTATTGCAAACTACGTTACTAATAATTTTTTTACAAAAAAACCCAAATATTTACTTATAGAGCCCCTCTTTTGGTTTTGGGAGCATACCCAGTGATACTCAGGAGTAACTCCTGGATCAGTGTTCAGAAATCACTTCTGGTGATACTTGGGGAACCATATGAGATGCCATAGATCTAACCTGAGTCAGCTATAGAGCTCATTCTTAATTAATATATTATATTTTAATAAAATAATTGAAAGACATCATTTATTGCTTTAAGGAATAATTTATATTTTATAATGTTTTAAATCTGATTTTCACTAGCAAAGATCTAGTGTCACATGTATATCAGGTAATGTGGATTATGCAATTATGAAAATAATAATAGTGAGTCATAGGAAAGAACTGAGTCATATTGTGGGTTTCATTTACCCAAAGTTGAATAATTCAAATGTCACATAGAACATTACTCAGTAATTCCCTTGACATCTTGCATCCTGAATTAAAATATGTATATGTTCTGTGCATTTATCTTTTTATCCCACATCAGGTAGTGCTGGCAGCTCTCGTGGCTGTGTGATTAGGATACCATGTGGTGATCTCTGCTGATCAAACCAGGGTTGGTTGCATAGAAAGTAAGTGCTTCAACCCCTATACTCTGTTCCTAGCCTAGCTCTAACTCATAAAACCTTGCATGAAATTTCCCTTTACATAATCATCATTACAAAAATAATCTTAGTTTTCTTCTTTTCTCTGAATTGATATACCCCTTCATGAGTTACAATAGTATCATATTTTCTTGTCCTTATTGAAAATGTTTAAAGTGTAGTCAGTGGGCATAACCAAGTTCCTAGTCTGCTCTAATTTTATGTGCAGCAATTAAATTACAAAGATCCTGAGAAATTGGCCTCCATTCCCAAAGAAGCCAGAGTTTAATGAGGGAGGCAGACAACTTTTACCTCAACAAAACAGTAACAGTATCATGTAGGAGACAACCACATAACCACATCATGGTAATTGGTAGTGGTGGTACATGCAGGGACTTATGGGAAATATCAAGAAGAAGTAGGCAATGGAGATAACAGAGGGCTTAGTCAAGCCTAGCTTAAGTAAGTGACTCCTGAACTGAGAAAGGAAAGGAAACACGGCAAAAAAAGGAGCACACCCAAGAAAAAACAATGAAGTTAATTTATGTTTGTGGTTATAGTCAGCCTACTGTGGTGATTGTAAAAATCTGCACATGTTCTTGTAGCTTTGTAAAAAAAAGCAGGGCAAATGGCAGTAAAGTCTGAAAACACCAAAATGGGGAGAGACAGTGAATTCTGAGTCTGTGGAAGGTCGTAAGGAATGAGCACACAAGCACATCCAGATACTATCCTAGTAATACTTGTAATTGTTGTTTTGATTGCTTGGGGATTTGGGGGTTACATCAGAGCCTACTCAGTGTTACTCCTGGCCCTGTATTGAGGGATCACTCACTCCTGGTGGTGTTCCTGGTGCTCTGGGAACCATAACATGCAAGGAAAATGCCTTATTTCCTGAACTACCTCTTTAACCTGAGCTCTGTAATTTTAAGTAACAGGTTTCATTCTCCAAGTCTCAGTTATCCCAGTTGTAAAATAGAAATCAGTTTGCATTGATCTTTTCAATATAAGGAGTAAATGCATGCAAAATTTGAGCACTTGATATAAAAACTAAGAGTTGAGCACATTGTCTCACACAAATATTTGGTGAATATTATTTTGTTTACCTTCTAGTCTCAGAAAATGCAAAGTAGGCTATATATGTTTGCCAACATTATGTATTTTGTATGAGCACTTCATTTGTGGATCTGGTGGTGAGAGAAACCATAGATGTTTTACTTGATTCACATCTTTGGAAGAAGTTGAAGCAATTTACTAGAGCCCTTTACTCTGTACTTCTGTTATGTGTGCTCTTCGACAAGAAGAAATATTTTCGTTGATGCCCTTACATTATCTACTTTTATATGACTCTTCAGTGATACTTAGCTGGCTTGCATTGACTCATAGACATAGCAGTTTATTCCAGAATATAGTTCACTTTCTCTGGTTTCCATAAAATAAAACCCATGAATAGTTCATGAGTTTTCAAAAGTTAAAATAGTAATAAATATTGTTATAAGTCATTGTAATAAATAAGCTAAAATGGTCATAAAAACAACAGTACAGGAAAAATATAATAGAGTAACACCTCAGGTGCCCAGGAAGGAAGGTGGGTCCTAGCCCTTGCCTGACATCCTAGCAGAGCCGCAAGAAGCCAGAGGAACCTCCACACCATGAGGGCCACCATTTTCAACATCCGGACTCCACAGATAGTCAGAGCTCCACCCAGCAGAAAAGCTGATCTTTCCCCGTCCATCAATACATGCATGAGATGAGAGGCTACTACAAGAGTATCCCACCCACATGGCAGACCCTGGCAAGCTCCCTGTGTCGTATTTGATATGCCAAAAACCAGTAACAATTATAGACCTCACTCCCATGGCCTGAACGAATGGTTTGAGGCTCTTCATGTTCCTGGAGCAAGCAGTTGCCTTGGGCTACACTAGCATGTGACAGGACGTATGGAGATGTTACTGGTGCCTGATTGAGCAAATCCATGAACAAAGGGAAGACAAGTGATACAAGTTAACACCTCAGACTAAAATATTTTATGTGAACAATCTTTCCCAAAGATGTCATTTGAAATATTTTTCATCACATTTTATTTTATTTGGGGGTATTTTTTTGGGGAAGGGGAAGTCTGGGGACACTTTTGGGGATAACTGTAAACTGTACAGGCTAAATGTTTCACTGATAGGGCCTGGTGGCAGTGTGGCTATGCACTGCCAAGGACTGAATTCAGTGTCTCTTGCATGCCAGCTTCTGGGTTATCTTTCTGCACCCTAATGTTCATTTAAAAAATAAAAATAAGGGCTTGGATATGTATTAAAGTGGATAGGGTGCTTGTCTTGTATGATGACATACACTTTAATACATATATTAAAGTGGATAGGGTGATTGTCTTGTATGATGACATACACTTTAATACATATATTAAAGTGGATAGGGTGCTTGTCTTGTATGATGCTGACCTGGCTTCAATTCATGTATGGTCCAGCAGCCGCCCCAGGCGGCTCAAAGCCCTGTGCACTGCCAAGTGTGGCCGCCAAACAAACATAAGCAAAGAAAAATTAAATGAAAATAGTGGATCTCTTTCCTTAAACATCTTTGCAACTCTAGTCTTTTCTCATTCATTCATCATTTGGCATTTATTGGATTTCTGTCTCCTGGGCAATTGTTTTAGTTACTAATAGAAAAGAAAGACAAAATCTTTGTTCCCAAGGAACTCACTAATTGGTTATATAAACTTCCTAAAGATTATACTTTGCAAAATAAATATTTAATTATTTTTAATTTAACTATATTTGTGTGCAGGGCAATCTCCTAAGCAGTTTTGAGGAGGCCCAGAGTAATTCTTAGCCAACTGGGCCTGAAGTCCAGTGTGAGGACCCAAGGATATGATGCTTCCTAATCCCTGTTGTCATGGAGGTCCCCAGGTCACCCAGGCAGTGCTCAGAGAAACTCTTGTCTGACATTTTCATGATTTACCTAGTATCACTGGAATGGCAGGAAAAGGCCTCTGCCCAAGTACCGTTTTCCATAGCAGTTTTGTGCAGCTCCCATTTATTTTTCTCTACAGTCATGAAATTAGAGTTCTAGTCCCACTTCATTAGACTGAGAGAAGTCATATGTCTGACTCAAAATTATCCATCTCACAGGAACCAAGTCAAAAAGACAAATTATGTAGCACAGAGAAAATACAGCAGCTAAGCCAGTTGCTTTGCATGTGCAGCACTGGGTTCAATCCCTAGTACTGCAAGTGGTCCCTGAACCCCACCAGGAGTGATAACTGAACCCAGAGCCAGAAAAATGCCCTGAGCACTTCAAGGAAGACCATCCTCCCTCCCACAAAGATAAACCAGAAGAAATCTTTAGAACAGGAAATAAATAAATAGCATGGTTATCCCATAGGAGTTGAAGCTCTTGATCGACTAGTTGAGGGAGTAAGCATGGTTCTTGAAGGTGAAAAAAAATCTCACTAGAACTGAAGACTTATCAAGTGCAACAGACTGCTTTAAAGTTTATCCAGACCCCAAAAAAAAACTTAAAATAAGGTGAGTGACTTTCTTTAAGTGTTTAAAGCTAATTGTTATACTAGATAGGAAATTTAAGCTAACAGATTCATCTATAGAACTGAGCTTACCTGTGAGGGAGGATAGCTGGGAAGAATCCTTTTTGGTGGGAAGTGGACACTCTACTGATAGGTGTGGTATTGGAAAGTATAATTAATAGCACTTTAAATCACACTATCTTAAAATTATGAAGAAATAAAGCTTATTTTAATTAGAAAAAAACTTAGGCTGGCTCATAGGCCAATGTCCATCTCATTTGCATAATTTTTTAGCTGGAAATGTTAGTAGAGGCTCAACTTTTAGCAAAAGTTGAAAGATGGTTAACTAGTTTTTTCAATGGTGATTCTCAGTATTCACACCCTAAAAGCCCTTGTATTTCCCCCTTTGCCTTGAATATAGACTGGCTCTTTGACTCTATACAACAGAACATACAGAAAGTAAATGGGAGGTGGGGCAAATGGACACTTGCTTTGCATGCGGTCCAACTGGGTTCAATCCCTGGCACCATATTTGGTCTCCTGGGTACCACCAGCAGTGATCCCTGAAGGCAGAAACAATGGAGGACCAGTTTTAATTCTGCTGTTTCTTTTTTTTTTCACTCAGAAATGTTTATTTTTTGTGTTCTTAAAGAAGCCAGTCACCATGTGAGATGTTTTGCCATTTTGAGACTGCCAACTTGTCCGGTCAGGTATGGAAGCTATGCAGAAAGAGGGTCTCTAGGAAACAGACCAGACCCAACCAAACTTAAGTCCATAGACACCACCAATTTATCAGCCACGGGAAATGTCATCTATTAAGTGCATCATCCAGCCCCAGGTAGATCTATAAATCATGTAGAATGGAGATAACTGATCCCAATCAAGCTTTTCCTAAATTGCAAGATTGGAAAAGGTAAAATGATGGTTATTGGATAAATCAAAAAGTTGTCTCCTTGATGTCCCTAGGACTAGAACTAACAATTCTTGAAGATTACCTCCTCAGATACTAAATACTCAGATACTTATAGCTATGAGTCTTTGTAAATTTCTTTAAGATTTAGTGATTCTCCTTATCTCTTCCCTTATGCCCTCAGATTACCTTGGTGTCTACAAGATGAAAATATTTTGTTCCCATAAGGTAAAAGGATAGTAAGAATTGATTTTCCTACTAAATGATAGGAAACAGTAGACATGCGTAGCAGACATGATATATTATGACACAATACAGACATGATGTAATAGAGGTAAAAAGCAGACATGATATAATACTGTTACTGAACTGGCAAAACCAGATAGCTAAATCGTGATGAGACACCAATAAAGTTGAACCTTGCTAGGCACTCTGGTACAGTAGAACTTCTTCCACGTTTAGTATTTCTTTAGCTGCAGAACGCAGTATTAGAAGAGAATTAGTGATAAAACCCCCAACTTCTAGAAATCCTGTACCCCAGAAGTTTGTTCAGTGTCCTTGACACAAAAGAAATTTCATTTCAATAAAAATTGTAGCACTCATTAAAAACTTTATTTTATTTTTATTTAAGTGTCCTGTGTTTATTCACCAAAACAAGCCAACAGAGTTTAAAAAAAGAGCAGCAACTGTACATGGAATTCCCTCTTGACCCAGTTCTCCACATGCAGGCACACCATTCCACAGATAACACAGGTAGAAGGAGAATCTGCCATTTTAAAATATATACCTAATTGGCACCGTTTAGGTCTTATTACATATGTATGTAATGTATGTGTAATAATATATATAGTATATATTAAACACAATATAGTAAAATAGAATATGTAATTTATCCAATTTTAGGTCAAATGTTTACAACATGTTGAACATTTTATGGCTATCATGTACACAGTCATCACACCTCACCACTATCAAAGTGCCCAAGTCACTCCATCAATGCTCTTGTCTTATTTCCAGACACTTCACTTGCTCTACCTATTCCTCCCTTTGGTATTTTCAGTTCTATAACCCAGGCCAAAGGCTTGTTATGATTTGGTACTGTCTACCTCCTTATATTGTTTCTCTATACACCACGGAATAATGAGATTATCTAGGTCCATGCAAACGTGAGACAGTTTATGTTTCTTACCTTAGATAGTATAATCCTAGAAAACAACAACATGTATTTTACTAACTTTTGTAGAACCTGCAAGTTGGTTGAAAACACTGGCAAATGTAAAATTTCACCTGGTGATCTTCCTTCAAGAAGTTAAACAGGGACTGAAGCAATAATATAGTGAATAATATATATAATATATATTGTATATATGTGTAAATATATTATATATAATATTATATATTATATATTATGGTAATTATATATAATGATATTGTATATAATATATAGTAATAATATAGTGAATAATATAGTAGATAGGGCCTTGCATGTATCTGACCCAGGTTTGATCCCAGTATCTCATATGGTCTGTCTACCGAGCTCCAACAGGAGAGATCCCAAGTACAGAACCAGGAGTAAGTCCTGAAAACTGCTATGGGTAGCCCAAAAACCAAACATAAAAAGTGAAACAGGTAGAGATGAGTGAAGGGCTCTAAGGTATGAGGTGCTTATTTTTCATCCCGGGGCCCTGAACTCAATTCCAAGACCTGCCTGCATGTTCTCCTGAGCACTGCAGCCTGGAAGTGGCTCCCAAGCACCACACAGGCACGGGCCCTGACTTTCCCGAGATGCAACTGCTCCTCCTCCCAACCAAGGGAGCTCAGTGGATGTTTGTGTCTCACCGAAACCCTTCTGCACTCACCTTTGTACTCAAAAACCTTTTATGTCAAAAACTCTGCCTCTGCCTGAGGCTTTATACAGCAGGGGTCATCCATGGTTCAGGTCCAAGGCCTCCCTGAACATGCTAGAGAGTTAATGATCTCAGAAGTCCTCAAAGAATGGCAAATAGGGAGTTGATAGACAAAGATTCTAACTCCCTCACCTCTGCCATGGGATAACTCTAAAGATTGGTTCCTTGCTTGATAGTACACCCTTTCGGTTGCCTTCCCTGTCCTGTCTGTTTGTCAGTGCTTCTGAAATCCCTACCAATCCTTCTTGGGTTTGGAAGCAAGCCTTCTTCCCACAAGACATCACAAACTAGTAAATTTAGGTTGTTAGTAGAACATGCAACATCAGTGTTTCTTTGTCAATGTAGAATTCAGCAAAGCAGAAACCCATTTACAAGCCAATGAAAGTGCATGAAGTTGATGAGTGTCTAGTAAAACAAATCCGAGGTCTTCTAAGTAGGTGACAAAAGAAAAGTTGGCTGCGGCTATAGTATAGCAGATAGCGCTTTTGCCTTGCACACGGTCAGCCGGGATAAATCTCTGGCATCCCATATGGTCTCCTGAGCACTGCCAGGATTAATACCTGAACAGTGAGCCAGAGTACCCCCCTCAGAATTTACTGGGTGTGATCCAAAATAAAAAAAAAATTGGCACCAGTCATCTATGTGTCTATCAGTCTAGGTCCTAGTCTAGTCTAACAAAAAACTGGTTCTAACATAAAAGAAAGCATCGTTCTCTAAGGGTCCTCCTGCAACTTGCTTTTATTGTTCAATGTTATATTCCTGTGTTTTTTTATTCTCCCAATACACATATTTATACTTTTAATAGTAGTGGCTTCATAGTAGTTTATGTGTATGAATACAACATTATTTATTAGTTCATTCCTATGTAGATGGATATCTAGATTGTAGCACAGGTTCCTGGTTATAGCCTATGTTATGACCAATATTCCTGTTTGTCCCTAGTCTCTTGTGTCACATACATGTGTTAGGTTACTAGGATATGTATAAGAGTGTGTTTTCTGGGTGACTAACATCAAATTCATACCAGTTGTCACCTTTGGTGGTGATAATGGGGTCTTTGGGGTCTTTGGATGGACCGTGACTATTTAGTGGCTGCTGGTTTATCATTCCTATACTTTTTATTTACAATAAAATGCATGGATCTATTCCCACTTTGAGTGAATCTAGACATAAATATTTTATGATTTTATTTTCCTGCATTTACCTGCCAGAAATTTCCTTCATGCTCATTATAATTACGGATGCCTTCAAGAAGCATGTGCTCCAGAAGTGTAGAATCAGTTCTGTGGAAAGACAGCAAAACTATATATTGGAACAGAAAGACTTCTTTACTTTGTGGCTCTAAGAAAGCTATGCTCTGACTTTGCTTTTTCTTCTTATCCAACTTAAGAGAAATTTAATTTCAGAATATTGACTTGTGGAAACAGCCCTCCCTTCTTGGGGATTCCAGAATACGCTTTATGCGTCGAGCACGGAAACTTGGTGGCTCTGAGAAAAGTGATCCAAGTCGTCTCAGCCTTTCGTCCTTGGTTATTTCAAGTCCACAAAATAGTTGGCCAGGAAGTGACTCAGAATTCGGCATATCCTGTCTCACTTAATTAAAATAATAGCAGGTTGATTTGACTTATTTCATTCTTTTTCACGATTTTATTCATGCAAACAATTAAATTAAATGGCTAATATTCCATTTACATCTTCAATCAGGTTGTCTCTGAAAACAATCATTTTCACCAAAATGATGTGATTGCATATCAAGTTTTTAAAATTAGACAACCCTTGTTTTCACTTCCTCACCAAAAAATTCCATCCATGAAGGTATATTTCAAAAATAGAAAGTGAGCACAATGACCATGTGAGTTTCCATTAGAAGGACTCGGGGCTATGATTCAGCTGTTTTGCGGGCACTGATTACCTAATCAAGGACTCTGCTGCTATTTAGAGGTGATACCCTGAATAATGAAATCCTTCTCTTTTTAAGTGATCCTTTTAAAGACCTCTAAACAGCTTAAAACTATAAACAACACCTCAAAACCCTTCTATCAGATTATCAGTAGTTTACCTTGACTGCTCAATAGAAATAATCCTTCACAGATACACATAGTTAAATCAAAGCATGTAATATGTGTGAAATACAACTCCTAAGGTTTTCTTTTTTTTCACATGACCTAGTTTATTTCATGTAATACTATTATGTATTATAAAATACTCCTATTTCCTGGTGTGAAAATAAAGGTACTGAAATACAGACAGATAAAGTAACTTGCCTATAGTTGCACCAGTAAGTGCTAGAGTTGGGATTTGAACCCAAGCATCCTGTCTTCGTGTTCTTGGTTTCTTTCCTGTACTTAAGCTCAGAGGAAGAATACCTGAAAATGTTCACCTACTATGAAGTGGTGGAGTCAGCACTGAGTTTTTTTGGTGGGGTGTTTCCAAACCATGCTCAGTAGGTCCAAGACCCCATCAGCAATTCTCAGCAGATGGGCAGCTGGTTCAAAATGAAGGACCAAGGACATGATGAAACAAAGATCAAGACCCTTCAGTGCCGTTTTTAGCCTACCCAAGTGGTGACTGAGGATCTCAAGGCCAGACTCAGGCCACATTCAGGGGTACCCCAGAGATGCACATGCGAATGCTTGAGGGACAATGTGGTTCCTGATTCAAACCCCATGTCATGTGTTTGCTAGGCATATACCTTAATGATTGTATCATCTCTCATCTCCTGGAGTCAAGGCTTAACTAAGATCAATTTTCTATAAAGCCCAAAAATGTTTGTTATCACTTTTCTAGAAAATAAAGTCTTAATTCTTTATTCAATACCCTTCTTTACATATTTGGAAATTCATACAAGAATCTTATTTATTCTGATTATCAGGCACCTCTGAGGTTCTAGCCCAGAGATTCAAATAGTAATTTGGTAATTTGTTACAAGGTGCCCTTGGTCTCTACTTGCATGAGACGGGTCATATGGAGATGTTACTGGTTCCCGCTCGAGCCAATCGATGATGAACGGGAAGACAGTGACAGAGACAGAGACAGTGACAGGGTATATACTCCAAACATCCAAAGCTGAGAAGCAGGTAAAATATGTCTCAGTCTCCCAGAAAAGAGAAAGTTGAAACTTTGAACTACAGTTATTGTGTTTATGGCGGGGTGAAGGACATCAGGAATAAATTTTAATTTAGGGGGTATAAGTAGTGACAGAGATCAAATTATTCATATGCAAGGAAAGCTCTTAACACCTATACTATTTCTCCAGCCCCTAGATTCTTCCACATTAGAGCAAAAAACACCTGCCAGCCCCTCAAGGAGGGTAGCCTCACCACCTGCCAACCCCTCAGAGAGGCTTAGCTGCACAGGCCGCTTTCCCATGCTCATTTACCTGCCTGTGCAATTCACACCAGTTTCTTTTCCCTGGAATGTTTCCATCTCATGTTTTACACTTGCTACCACCTTGGTTTTTTCACAGCTCTGCAAATAACTGGTTCCCTATCAATCCACCTTCATTTCACATCACTTCCTGGAAGGATCTTTCAAGTCTTCCTAGACTAAGGAAATGCAGAAATCCTGGAAGTGTATAGATGTCTCAATACACTAACTTTTCTTCGGAGTTTTGTAGTCATCAATGCACCTTATTTTTCTCTTTGGAGCAGAGGATTCCTTTTTTTTTGTGGTCATCCAGGTCCCTCACATATTTACCAGGTCTATCTATTATATTATGGGGTCACACTGGGTTCCTGGATTTTGTGTGACATGCTATGAAAAACCTCTTATCTCAGAAACAGTACAAAAATATGCAAAAGGAAAAGTGTCGACACACTGCCCATTGATAGTGCAGAACATCACTCAGCACCAGAAAGGAAAGAACCTTTGAAAACAACATGGGTGGGACTCAAAAGCATCCATGGAATGAAAGAAAACAGACACAAAAGAATATGTAGTGGATGATCCCACTTGCCTAAAAATTCTAGATACTACAATGTTAATTTTTAGTTAATAGAAATTAGAATGCGGTTCTTCATGGAAGACAGACGTTGGCTAAACAGAGAATGGCAGAACTCTTTCATGAGTTGGAAAACTTCTGAAGCTCTCTGTTCTACTCTGTCTTTTTGTTACTCGTTTGGATTTTCTTTTTGGCCACACCGTGCTATACTCAGGGGTTATTCTGGCTTTTCACTTCGGAATTACTCCTGGCAGTTCTCCAGAGACCATATAAGGATCAAAACCAGGCCGGCATGCAAAGCCAGCACTTGCTGATGAATACAACCCTTCTCTAGCATGTAGCCATCATCAGGACCTCAAACAAAAGTTAGTCACCATGACTGCTAGATGGAGAATGTCCAAGTCATTTGGGGGAGGATGATGGACAAGAGATTCTTCCAAAGAAAATCATGTTCTTTCTGACTTTCCTAATCCAAATAATAAAAAGAGAAGACAGTGACAGTTAAAAAATCCCCTGCATATATGCTGCGTGAGCCCATGTGTTGCTTGAGCCCATGTGGCCAAGCACAGGTGGCACCTGAATCTCTCATCTTGAGATGTGTACATGTGGCGTCAGAGCACATGTGGCACCTGAATCTCTTGTCTTGAGACGTGTACCCTATCTCTCACTTTTCTCCTCCTTCCCTTTCTTAAAATCCTTCAACTAAAATCTGTGTTACATCAAAAAAAATCCTGTTCACAATCGTGCCTCAGAAAATCAAGAACCTCAGAATCAGCTTAACTAAGGACCTAAAGGATCTGTACAAAGAAAATTACAAAATGCTACTTCAAGAAATAAGAGGATATGAGGAAATGAAGACCCCCGCTCATGGATGGGGAGAATTAACATTATCAAAATGGCAATACTCTGAAGGCACAGTATAGATTAAATGCAGTCCCTATAAGGATATCCATGATATTTTTCAAAGAAATTGGTTAACTACTTCTGAAATTTGTATGGAAGCAATAAATCCCCACAACTAGTTGAAGCAATCCTTGGAAAAGAGAAGATGGGGAGGCATCACCTTCCCCTGCTTTAAACTGTGCTACAAAGTGGTAGTAAATTAAACAGCATGGTCTTGGAATAAGAGAGACCCAAAGGCCAATAAGTTGAATATCATGACGTTATCGACCCCAAATATATGATCACTTAATTTTTGATAAGAGAATAAGAAATATGTAGTGGATTAAGGAAAGTTTCTTTAACAAATAGTGCTGGAAAAACCGGACAGCTACATGCAAAACAATGAACTCAGACTTCACTCTCACCCAGTGGACAAATCAAAATGGATTAAAGACATTAACATTCGAACTCTGAATGCAGCAGTTATGTGTACCTAGTTTGAGAAGTCAGCATGATGAACGACCTAAAACCTGAGCTGCGCAGGAGGAAGAGAGCAGCATGGAATGCCTTCAAAAGCATCGAAGAAATAGCTAAAAGACAAAGAACCTCCGGCTCCAGGCACATCTCTTCAACTCCACCGTTCTCCCTGCATTAACATACTCCTCAGAGACCTGGGCCCAACGAAAGCAGGATGAGAATGCTATTCGGGTCTCCCAGAGAGGAATCGAAAGAGCTATGCTTGGAATATCACGCTTCACTCAAGTGAAAGAAGGAATCCGGAGCTCTGACCTCTGTCGCTGTTCAAGAGTCAGGGACGTAGTCTTGTTCGCCAAGGCATCGAAAATCAGATGGGCTGGACATGTAATGCAATTTGGAGACAATCGCTAGGCTAGAGCCGTTACTGACTGGATCCCACGGGATGTCAAAAGATCACGTGGCCGCCCACCTACAAGATGGTCAGACTTCTTTGTCAAGACCCTGAATGAGCAGTTTGAGGCTCTTCATATTCCTGAAGCAACCAGATGTCATTGGGCTACATTGGCACATGATAGGGTCAAATGAAAATATTATTGGCGCCCGCTCGAGCAAATCAACGAATAACGGGATGTCAAGTGATCAAGTGATCGAAAGTGAACATCCGAACTGAATGCACAAGGTACAAGGAAGAAAATGTAGGTAAAGCCCTCCACGACTTTGAAACTAAAAGCACCTTTAAAGATGAAACACCACAGTCCAAGTAAGTGAAAGCAAGGATAAATAAATGAGACTACATGAAACTAAGAATCTTTTGCACTTCAAAAGAAATAGTCACCAAAATACAAAGACAGCACACTGATTGGAAAAGAATATTAACCAATACCCATCTGATATTAGATATATAAGGCACTGGCAGAACTTTACAAAATATTCCGACCCTATTAAGAAATAAGAAAACATGAATAGAAACCTCCTCAAAGAAGAAAATGAAGTGGTCAAAAGGCATATAAGGGCCAGAGCAATGGCCCAGCAGGTAAGGCATTTGCCTTGCATGCGGCTGACCCGGGTTCGATCCCTGGCATCCCATATGGTCCCCTGAGCACCGCCAGGAGTAATTCCTGAGTGCAGAGCCAGTAGTAACCCCTGAGCATAGCCAGGTGTGACCCAAAACGCAAAAAAAGCATATAAAATGCTATTCATCACTAATCATCAGGAAGATACAAATAAAAGCAATGAGATATCACCTCACAGCACAGAGACTGGTACGAAAAAGAGCAAGCAGAACCAGTGCTGGCATAGATGCAGAGAGAAAGGGACTCTTAGTCATGTTGGTGGGAATGCTGACTGGTCTAGCACTTTTGGAAAGCAATATGGACATTCCTTCAAAAACTAAAAAATTGAGCTCCCATTTGACTTAACAATACCACATCTGGGAATATATTCTGGGGGGTCCAAAAAATACACAGCAGAAACACCATCTGCAATTCTATGTTCATTGAAGCACTAATCACAATAACCAGAATCTGGAAACAACGTGAGTGCCCAAGAACAGACTGGATAAAGAAACTATGGTACACAATGGAATACTATGCAGCAGTTATAAAAATGCAGTCATGAAATTTGCCTATAAATGATTGAACATGGAGGATATTATACTGAGTGAAATGAGTTCGAAGGAGAGGACAGATAGAATTACTGCATTCATTTGTGGAATATAAAAAGAATAGTACAAGACTAATAGGCAATCCTATGGAAAACAGGGGCCAAGAGAACCTGTCATTGGCTGTAATCTATCACAAGTATTTGGGGGTAGAGGTTAGGTAGGACAGAGAAGGCATCAGTTTGCCAATAGTAGTAGGAGAGAAACCAAGAGAAAGAGAAAAGAAGAAGGAGAAGGAGGAGGATGAGAAAAGGAGGAGGAAGAGGAAGAGGAAGAAGAAGAGAAGAAAAGGAAGAGGAGGAGGCGAGGAGGAGGAGGAGGAGGAGGAGGAGGAGGAGGAGGAGGAGGAGGAGAAGAAGAAGAAGAAGAAGAAGAAGAAGAAGAAGAAGAAGAAGAAGAAGAAGAAGAAGAAGAAGAAGAAGAAGAAGAAGAAGAAGAAAGGGTCTGCTATAGAGGCAAGTTGTATGGAGGGGGGGGGGAGAATGGGGAAACATTGGTGGTGGGAAAAGTGCACTGATGGAGGAATGGGTGCTGGATCACTGTATGACTGAAATATGAGCATGTTTGTAATGGTCTATCTCACAGTTATTCAATAAAAAAGAAAAAATAAAAGAAAGTCATGGCCTTTCATACCTCTGGGGAGTAAATAACCATGGAGGGTACAAGCACACAAACAAACAAACAAAATCAAGAAAAAAAAAATCCCCAAAGTCCACTACAGTAATAAACAAAGGTTTGGTCAGATGACCAGTTCCTTACAAAACACTTCAATGTCACCACTTTATTTGTCAAGAAAATTAGTTTACTGATAGCAGCTAACTAACTCCAATTGTGTAGATGGGGATTTTTTTTTTGGTGAGTGATGTTTTCAATTATATTTTCTTGCTGAACCATCTAAAACTGCCAGAGATGAGAAGCAAACATTAGGTCATGGATCCTGATGCTTCCTGTTTCACACAAACATATCAGTTCATTCCAGGAAAGGCAGATATTTAGATAGCTGTGAAAATAGGTATTTTACAGTCCCTTACCTTGAAGCAGCAATTTCAATGAGCAGGAGAAGATGCTAAAAGAAGCAGTATTTTTAAAAGCTCTAAGCATTATCATTCACTCACAGAAAATCCCACCAGCCTTAGGTCATCTCTACTGACTCCTAGAGTCTAATAAGTCTGCCTGCTGTCTCAAGAAAGCTTTATTAGAATTACATAAGGCTAGGGCCAGAGAGATAGTATAGTGGTAGGGTGCTTGCCTTGCATCCAGCCGACCCAGAGATCCATATGGTCCATCCACCTGAGTACCAGTCATGGGTGATCTCTGAGCATGAAGCCTGAGTGCACACCAGTGTGGCCCAATCACACAGATAGAAAGAAAGAAAGAAAGAAAGAAAGAAAGAAAAGAAAGAAAGAAAGAAAGAAAGAAAGAAAGAAAGAAAGAAAGAAAGAAAGAAAGAAAGAAAGAAAGAAAGAAAGAAAGAAAGAAAGAAAGAAAGAAAGAAAGAAAGAAAGAAAGAAAGAAAGAAAGAAAGAGAAAGAGAGAAAGAAAGAGAGAGAAAGAAAGAAAGAGAGAGAGAAAAAAGAAAGAGAGAGAGAAAGAAAGAAAGAAAGAGAGAGAGAGAGAGAAAGAGAGAAAGAAAGAGAGAGAGAGAAAGAGAGAAAGAAGAGAGAGAGAGAAAGAGAGAGAAAGAAAGAAAAGAAAGAGAGAGAAAGAAAGAAAGAAAGAAAGAAAGAAAGAAAGAAAGAAAGAAAGAAAGAAAGAAAGAAAGAAAAACAAAGAAAACAAAAAGAAACAAAAAGAAAAAGAAACAAAGAAAGAACAAAAACAACCGGAACTCTGGGTGCAGAGATAGTTCACCAACACCACAGGCTCCCCTGAGCATAGAGCTGGGAGTAGGCCTGGAGCACTGCCGGGTGTGTCCTCAAAAACCCATCTCTCCCCTCAATAAAAATACTTAAACCTTCTGAACACTTTTTTGGTTATTCTTTTTTCCCCAAATATGAAAACAATGGTTCAAAACTAAAAACCAAAGAGCATTTGTAGACTATTTCTTTTCTGGGTTTGGATAAAGTACAACTTTACTTGTCAGCCTTAAAAAGGGTCTTCTAGTGTTCTTTATGTAAAATACTGAACTGAATGGTTGATAAGATAAAAATAATGCATTTTTAGAGATATATTTTTAAAAAGGAAAATTTTATCCAAATAAGTTCTGGAGATGGTAATGAATTTTAAATCAGTTTTTTACTTTATCTTCAAGGGTTGAGTCCACACTTAACAAAGGGTTATTCCCAACTTAGAATCAAAAATAGAACCAGGGTCCACAGTCTGCAAAGTACCTTAAGCTCTGTCTTATTTAGCTTCTAAATCAACTTGGTGGATGGGAGTTTGGTCATACCCAGTGGTGCCTAAGGATTATTCTTGGCCATCTGCCCAGGGATCACTCCTGATGATGCGCAGGGACCATTTGCAGTGTCAGACATAGATCATGTGCAAGACAAGAAAAATGTCAATATTATAATGCCAAATAAAAATAATGAGACTTTGATACAGTACAGAGATTATAGCTCTATATAAATATATTTATGCCTGGATATAATATAGAAATATAAAAACACAAGACCCCAAATGTTAACCAGAATTTTCCCAAATATTAACCAGAATTTTATATATTCAATACTTTTATTTTTAGGACTGTGCCTATTCAAATACATCACATTATCATATATTACTTTTTGATAACTAGAAAAAAAGAAACATTTTTGGTGCAGTGCTGGGATT
Organism: Cryptotis parvus; assembly: GCA_021461705.1. NCBI lineage: Eukaryota > Metazoa > Chordata > Mammalia > Eulipotyphla > Soricidae > Cryptotis > Cryptotis parvus. The sequence goes on along the minus strand of JAJIBD010027228.1, from coordinate 73,229 downwards.
TGAACTTAATACCTCATATATGCAAGGAAGCACTCTATTACTGAGCAAAAAGATCACTTAAAATAAAACAAGATGATAACTTGTTGGCATTATCTTAAAGAAAATAAAAATTCCAGGAGTAAAACTAGGCAACTCTCTATCTGGATTATTCAGTTCGTTGTTAAAGATTTTCCTTTTCAAGTCCACATAGGTCCAATAAGGAAACTCAATTTTCCAACCAACTTAATTTAGATATTAAATGGACATAAGAGCTTTATATTAATTGTGCTGGCAGAAGATGTCATGGCTAACTTTCAATAGAATCATTAGAGTGTCCTACTTTGCTGCAGTAATTGCTCCTGTGGTGTAGGCTGATGTGGTCAATGCTTGGTTCTGAGTTCATTCTTTCTTAGGGGAGTTCAGGCGTTCAGCCTCAGGAGGGCTGTCCAGGATACTAATTAGGTCTCTCTCAACTGGATTTGGTGATCTGAATGTTATTGAGTTTTTCTGTCTTCCTGTGACAGTGGAGCCATGGTGGGCCAGAATCAAAGGGCAAAAGGCCAGATCAAATGATTGCAGGATGTCTGCTAGAAGCTATAAAACCAGGCAGAGATTTGTTTTTTCATCACAAAAAAGTGATGGCCTATGGCCTTTATGTGCAGTTGGTAGAAGGTCCCGTTTTCTCATTGTCTTAACTGGTATTCTCTCCTCCCAAAGGGAGATCGAAACAAGGATTTAGATGGAAATAAGTTGACTTGGAAGTGATTCCTCAAACATCTGATAAGGATTCAAAATATGACTCAAAAAAGAAGGGTACCTGACACAAGTTACGTGAATGAACAGGTGATTGTAGTGAGCAATAGTAACTCCGACCCACAGGAGAGCCACTGTTGTCTAAGGGACAAGGAAACAGGGATACCTGCCTACCGATTCTCATCCCTCGGCAAGTGAAGAGTGTGTATGCATTTTACCTTCTACTCTCTGGCATGCATAAGATAGATGCTCTGGGCAGGTTCATCACTTTCCTGGTCAGTAATGCGACCAGAACGACCACCAATTGGGAACTCTTTGGCACCATTGCTGCAACACGGGAAGATACCATCATTGACAACATCGATGAAGAATACAATTGACTGGTTCAGCACCTCCATGATAGTGCAAAGATGCTGAGAAAGAGAAAGACACAAAAGCCTGTCTTCAAAAACTCTCGAGCTCATTCACCAATGTGGCAAGGCGCGAGCCTCAGGTAACCAAATGCTAACGTCCAAGCTCGCAAAGCGGTGCAGAGAAGCCATAAAGGAAGACCTCAAAGAGAGAAGAATATAAATACTGGAAGATGCAGCAGAAGCCGGGAAAACCATTAGCAACACCCGCCTATCCTTCGCCAACTATAAGACCAAGATGACTGCCCTCCGACGCCCTGATGGATCTATCACATCTTTCAGAAAGGCAATGGAAAAAAATTATCCATGACTTCTACTTGGATCTCTTTGATAGCCACGTCCACCTGCCCACATACCAAATTCTGCAGGATGGATATGTCGTTCCCAATGTTCTCCCTTCTGAAATCCGACATGTCATCTCGTCGGTAAAGAAAGGAACAGCACCAGGCCCAGACAAAGTCAGACCCGAACACCTGAAGAATCTGCCGTCAGTACTCATCAATACACTGGCTCGGCTCTTCACATGCTACCTGAATGAATGCAAGGTGCCCTCCCCAATGGAAAACCAGCAGGACAGATCTACTGTTCAAGAAGGGAGACATTTACTGAAATTGGCAACTATTGTCCCATCTGCCTGTTGTTCGTCATCTACAAGCTGTTCACTCGAGTCATCCTGAACAAGATTGGCAGAACATTAGATGAAGGACACCATGCGAGCAAGCTGGCTTCCGAAAAGGATTCAGCACAATCGACCATAACCACACAGTAACCAAGCTCATTGAGGTTTGTAGGGAGTTCAAGATGCTGCTCTATCGCACGTTCATTGATTTAAATAAAGCCTTTGATTCTGTTGAGACCGAAGCAGTTATTGAAGCCCCTAGCCAAACAGGGTGTTCAAACCCAATACATCAAGATCCTTCGTGAGCTGTATTACGGATTCACCACCAGGATCTCACCATTCTACAAGGAAGTGATCATTGATGTCAAAAGAGGGGTTCGGCAGGGTGATACCATTTCACCAAAACTCTTCAGCGCCACCCTCGAGAACATTATGCGACAATTAGAATGGGAAGGAATGGGAGTGAAGATAGATGGTCGGCGACTACACCACCACTGCTTCACTGATGACATCATTCTAATAACACCAAACATTAGCCAAGCGGCACAAATGCTGGCTGACTTTGACCAAGAATGTGGAAAGATAGGTCCGACAGCTGAATCTTAACAAAACTATGTTCATGAAAAATGAACTAGTTCCAGAGGCCCCATTCAGTCTCTCAATGGAACAAACATCTCCGAATGAGCAGTTATGTGTACGTAGGTCAAGAAATCAACATGATGAATGACCTAAAACCTGAGCTGCGCAGGAGGAAGAGAGGAGGCATGGATTGCCTTCAAAAAGCATTGAAGAAATAGCGAAAAAGACAAAGAACCTCTGGCTCTGGGGCACATCTCTTCGACTCCACTGTTCTCTCTGCATTGACATGCGCCTCAGAGACCTGGGCGCTAGGAAAGTAGGATGAGAACGCTATTCAGGTCTCCCCAAAGAGGAATCGAAAGGGCTATGCTTGGAATATCACGCCTCACTCAAGTGAGAGAAGGAATCCGGAGTTCATACCTCAGTCACTGTTCCAGAGTCAGGGATGCTGTCTCATTTGCCAAGGCATCGAAAATCAGATGGGTTGGACATGTAATGCAATTTGAAGACGACAGCTGGACTAGAGCCATTACCGACTGGATCCCACGGGATGTCAAAAGATCATGTGGCCACCCACCTACAAAATGGTCAGACTTCTTCATCAAGACCATGAACGAACGGTTTGAGGTTCTTCGTATTCCTGAAACAACCATATGGCATTGGGTTACCCTGGCACGTGACAGGGTCAAATGGAAATGTTACTGGCGCCTGCTCGAGGAAATCGATGAACAATGGGATCTTTAGTGATCTAGTCTAGAGAAAGCCTGAGGGAAAAATGCAAGACTGTATGGGAGCAACTCTCTGTAGGTGACCCCTGAGGAGAGAGACAGCATCTTCCACCAGTCCAGAACTTAACAGCCTCACAAAGCTACCACAGAATCCCCTCAAGAGCTCCATGCAATTGAAACTTCTCAAGATGACTGATTTTTTTTCAAGTGGTAAAGACATTTATCAGTCTTCCTCTTTTATTTCTGGAGCCTTCTACCAAGCAGTTTCTTTACCTATGTTGGAGCTTCTCTCTGGCCTTAGTTCTGAATTCTGCAGCCCCAGAGCTTCCTTCTCTGATATTATTCATCCATCTGTTGATCTATCCATCTGTTGGGCGCCATTTCATGCTGGACTCTGCCCACTGCCACGTTGCCTTCCCCGCCTGTGTCCCGCACATGCAGGGTCCTGTGTCCCGCATTACGCGCAGGGGTCCTGTGTCCCACACATGCGCAGAGTCCCTGGCTTTATCCAATCAGGGCATGTTTCATCAGCCTCGTATGAGCTCATACAAGCTCCGACGAACCTGCGCCAGCCAATGGGAAGTGGACACGCCGATCCACACCATTTGTGCCAGCCAATGGGAAATGGACACGCCGACCAACACTGTATAAAGGCAGCTTGTGCAGAGGGTCGGGGTCCTTTCACCATTTCCAAGTTTCAAGCTTCAAGAGCTCCAGTAAAGCGTGGTTCTAAGAAGAATCCTGTTGTGGTCATTCTTCACAGTGGGCGGTCGAGGGCGCCTCACATCCATCTATTGATAGTGAAGGAATGAAGAGGAGTGGGAGAAGGGAAAGTATTATTAGTGCTATTCTCTGAAGGAGAGAAACAAAAGGGAGAGTTTTTGAAATATCCCCATGCGAATACTATAGTTTTGAGTGTTTCTATATGGAATCATCCATGATATGGACAAAAAAGGAAATGCACAAGGAAGGTAACAGAAGTTATTTTCAGTTCTGTAAACCCACTATTTAAGATGTCTTATGTTCAAAATATGTAGGAAAACAGTGTTAGTGGACATTTCAGCTGTTACACTTTTATAACTTCCTACTTCCAATACCGGCCCCACATGGAAGCAACCCATGAAGCTGACCTCCCGCTAAGGGAGCTCGCGCAGCCCCCGGTCTAGTCCAACATCGCTCCAGGGGTTCACCCACACATGCGGGGAAGGGGCCATGCTCACCGGACTTGGAGCAGGGATTTGGGCTCCTCCTCCCTTTTCTTCCACCTCCATGCCAGCTACTCCGGAAGAGAGACCCATGCCAGACCCACAGATCCGTGCCGGAATGTGGGCCTCTGCGGCCGCATGACATTTTTAGATAGTACTGATTTTATTATCAGGTCCTTCCCAGGATCTTTCACATTTATACACTGTATACAATTATATATTGAGAGTATACCACCTACACGGCAGAGCCTGGCAAGCTACCCATGTTTTATTTGATATGTCAAAACGAGTAACAATTATGGACCTCAATTCCATGACCTGAAGAATGGTTTGAGGCTCTTCCTGTCCCTGGAGCAAGCAGATGCCCTTGGGCTACACTTGCTTGCTACAGGATATATGGAGATGTTCGTGGTGCCCACTCGGAGCAAATATGAACAATGGGAAGACAGTGATACAGACAGTGATATTTCCAATACTTACCCCCCAACCTTACAAAATCAGTACCTATATTTCTCTTTTACCCCTACTAAGCTTTCTCTCCTGGGCAGTATCTCACATAACCATTGAAAAATGATCAAAACTAGGAAATTAATATTGCTATAACATTACTAAGTCATATAAAATGCTATTCAAATTTTGTCAACTGTCCCATGAATGTAATTTTTCCTCTTCATCCGGGACCTAATCACATGAGGTATCCTGTGTACTTCAGTCTAATTTGGAGAAATTCATCAGTTTGGGTTGTTGGTTTGTCTTCATGATTAAGTTCAGGTCACATACCGGACTGAAGAATATATATTTTACTATACATACATACACACAAACACACAAGAATATATACAATATACACCTTTAAGAATATATATAGACAAGATGTTCTCTCTCTCAGTACATCATATCAGAGTTACAAAATGCCAGTCTCAGAATCAGAAAGATGTTACAGTAGGTAAGATGATTGCTTTGCATACAGTTGACCCAAATTTGAACGCCTGCAAAATATATAGGATTTGGAACTGAGTGGCGGCGTGATGAAATGACTAATTTCTTCATTTTCTGCCCTAAACCATTTTTTTAAATAAAAAGTTGTCCTGGCAAAGAAACTGGGGACTGAACTTCTTGTCACAGGTAAAACAATGGTGTTGGACCATACCCAGGGCTTAAACCGTCTTGAACAGAGGGATGGGAAAGGACACTTCCAAGAGAATGATAGTGCCTTAGACCATGAACTCTTATCAGTCAGTCAGTCTCATTCTGATTTTTAGCTTGGCCACTCACAAAGCAGGGACATTACTGGAATCCTCTGAGCCTCCGTCTTCATCTTTTTTGTTTGTTTGTTTTGGGTCTCACCTAGCTATGCTCAGGGTTTAATCCTCGCTCTATGCTCAGGGATCACTACTAGGCACATAGGGCATCATATGGGGTACCAGAGAATGAACTGAGGTCTTCTGTGAGAAAATCAAGTGCCCTACCTACTTGCTGTACCATTGCTCCCACCAGTTGTCCATCTTTTACACTGACATTTCACATGGGGGCATAAACAATGAGAAACCTTTGCTGCACTGATTTCCCTTCATGCACTTCCAGCCAGATGTCCTTTCTACCATTTTATTACGACCCTATGTCCAGGAGATTAACTATGCTGGTTGCTTATGTTAACATGAAGAACTAGGAGACTAACTACTCCCACTTCCTTCCTCTGTGTCTCTTCCTGCCAGCGCAGTGTGGCCACTGGCAGCCACTCACAGAAGAAAGAGAGGTGACAGGAAAAAGGGATCAGGGATATTTTCTCCCTCTCACCCCCCAATCCTACCCACCTAAACCATTCTTGGCAAATAACTCATCAGTCTTTCCTCCCTTGCTCCTTGATGGTACTAAGGCTTCCCATTATCACTACTCCCAAGGTTCTTAACCATTCTAGACTGGGTCTATCACCCTGACTACGCCTCTATAAATGTCCCTTCATTGAGATCCCTTCTATTGAATTCTGAGTGAGACCTCTTACTGCAGGGAGCAGTATTGTATGTAGAGCAGAGCTGCATGGAGGAATCCATGAATCTCCTCCAGAAGTTCCTGACATGTGGCCCAGGATATCAGCAGTGCCCCCGGAAATGTCGGATCGTGGTGGGGATTCAGAACTTCTCTGACCCATGAAAGCCGCTTGGGCTAGTCTTACTGCTAGAAGATGCAGAAATGCTTTTTTGAGAGAGAACTGAAAGTATTTCTGGCATTAAGGGACCCAAATGCAAGCTTTCATTAACCACGTGCTATGGAATTAAAATGGACATAGGAGGGAGTTCCAGCCTGGCACTCTGTCAAGAGCAATTGGTACAAATTCAGTTTGCCAGGAGGATTAACAGGGGATATTATACAGCACAATTCATACAGAAAAATCCAACTTAGAACATTAAAAATTTTACATTTTCAAAAGTATCTTGGAATAATCTCTCTGTAACAGAGGAAACATCATCAGAAACCCCTCAATTAGTAAATTAAAATACCCAAATACTTTCATAATACCCTCTTAGATCAACTCAGGTTTGTAGGTATGGTGGTGGCAGATGCTTAGCAATAAGATGTGTGAACCTCCCTACTAATCCCTCGGTGAATAACTGACTTAGAAAATAAATTCACATACAGTAACCTTGCTGCTATGTTTTCAAAAAATTTGATATGTAAATTGAGATTTTAGAAGAGAGTAGCATGGAACGCCTTCAAGAGTACCCAAGAAATAGCAAAAAGGACAAAGAGCCTCCGGTTCCAGGCACAACTCTTCGACTCCACCATTCTCCCTGCATTAACATATGCCTCAGAGACCTGGGTCCTACAAAAGGAGGATGAGAACACTATTCGGGTCTCCCAAAGAGGAATCAAAAAGGGCTATGCTTGGAATATCACACCTCACTCAAATGAGAGAAGGAATCCAGAGTTCCGACCTCTGTCGACGCGTTGAGAATCAGGGCCTCTGTCTCATTTGCCAAGGCGTTGAAAATCAGATGGGCTGTACATGTAATGCAACTTGGAGACAACTGCTGGACTAGAGCCATTACCGACTGGATCCCATGGGACATCAAAAGATCACATGACTGCCCAGCTATAAGATGGTCAGGCGTCGGGGCCAGAGTGATAGTCCAGCGGGTAGGGTTTTCCCTTGCATGCGACTGGCCGGGTTCGATCCCCGGCATCCGTATGGTCCCCTGAACACTACCAGGAGTAATTCCTGAATTCAGAGACAGGCGTAACCCCTGAGCATTGCCAGGTGTGACCCAAAAAGCAAAAAAAAAAAAAAAAAAAAAAAAAAGAAAAAAAAAAACAACAACTAGGTCAGACTTCTTTGTCAAGACCCTGAATAAATGGTTTGAGGCTCTTCATATCCGTGGAGCAAGCAGATGCCATTGGGCTACACTGGCACATGACAGGGACAAATGGAAATGTTACTGGCACTCACTCGAGCAAATTGACAAATAATGGGATGCCAAGTGATCAAGTGATATGTAAAACACACATATTTGCAGTATTCTTATTTTGTAAAATAAACTGATATGACTAAAACTAAACAGGTATAAAATATAGGTACTACAGTATAATTTAATCCCCTTGTTTAAAAATGCTATCTAGCAATAAACAACTTAGTATTCATTAACCTTGCCCTTGGAAAATGGGGGGGATGTACTCAATGTTATGTCTCCAAAGACCTATTTTATCTGGTTAAGGGAAAGGTAATAGCTGGTGTCAGCCCTCTTATCCCCATTGTCCTTGTCTCTCAGTCATATTCTGAAACTTGAGCAGAAGTCAGTGTATAGAGAAATTAGAGGAGAAATTCTCTAGAGAAAAGATTCAGCATTCAGGGATTTTAAAGAAAGACAGGACTGGAGCAATAACACAGTGAGTAGGGCATTTGCTTTGCACACAGCTGACCCGGGTTCAATCCCTGGCATCCCAAAATGGTCCCCCGAGCACCACCAGGAGTAATTTCTGAGCGAAGAGCCAGGAGTAACCCCTGAGCATCTTCAGGACCCAAAAAAGGAAAAAAAAGGAAAGAAGAAATAAAGAAAGAAAGGAAGGAAGGAAGGAAGGAAGGAAGGAAGGAAGGAAGGAAGGAAGGAAGGAAGGAAGGAAGGAAGGAAGGAAGGAAGGAAGGAAGGGAAGGAAGGAAGGAAGGAAGGAAGGAAGGAAGAAAGAAAGAAAGAAAGAAAGAAAGAAAGAAAGAAAGAAAGAAAGAAAGAAAGAAAGAAAGAAAGAAAGAAAGAAAGAAAGAAAGAAAGAAAGAAAAGACTACCATGTTTGTTTGTCAAGAAGCAGGGCAAAGGACTGTGTTTAATAGCTCTACTGAAAAGGGGGGAAAAAAAGGAAAAGAAAAAAACCCTAAAGAGCCAGAGAGATAGTATAGGGGTTAAGGAGCTTGCCTGGCATGAAGCCCCACCTATTCCATCCCTGGCACTGTATGTGGTCCCTTTCATCCCCAGCACTGCCAGGAGAGACCCTTGACCACAGAGTCAAGAGTAAAGGACCAGTGGGTGTGGCCCCAAAGCAAACACACACACATCCTCTCCAAATAAAACCAGAGCAAGTAAGAAGAGCAAAATCAAAACAAACCAAGCTACTTAAGGAAAGGTGAGAAATTCCTACTTACCCTGATACCTTGTGTCCAACAGGAAACCACTAATGAGATTATTTGATTTAAGAACTTTGGGGCAAAAATACTGTCAACAATGAGACTCAATTTTTAAATTATAAAGCCAAAGTTTTTGAAGCTAGTTTGAAAGAGAGAAAGAGAGAGAGAGAGAGAGAGAGAGAGAGAGAGAGAGAAAGAATGAGGTGAAGAGAATGGAGAGGTAGAGAGAAGGAAAGAATGAAGAGAGAAAGAGAGAAGGTGGAGAGAATATAGACAGAAGACAGTTTACTAAAGAGACTTGGATTGGAATTATGGCTTCGTGGCTCAGTTCCTTGGCAGTAGAGGGAGCAGAATCAGACAGTCATTCCCTTAGCCCGAGCTGTTTCCTCAAATGCAGCAGAGATGAGAGCGGGTTGCTTTGGGTGCAGGGAGGGTGCCTGATGCACTTGGTGTGTGGACAGGGCCCCAGCATAATCCCCCTCCACTGGTGCTGTTCCTGCGCTGCTGTGGTTACCCGTCCTCAGCCCCCACCCCAACCCTTATTAGCTGCACCCCAGCCTCTGGCCCCTACACTTTGGCAAGCTTAGCTTTGTAAAAAAGTCACTATTATGCCCGTAAAGGAAATAGCTTGGAGCCCTTCTCTCCGATATTGTTCAGGATATAGTAACCCGTCCTAACTGTGTGTTTACTCAAGCTAGAGAGTTCAATCTGCTTCCTCTAATGTCACAGAGGCTGAAGCTTTGTCAACCAGCCTAGATCGGGTTGGCTGCGAATAAATAATTAAACTCCTGCCAACACAAAGTGCTGGGGAAATTCCTTACAGGAGCCTCCTCTTTTCTCTATTCAGGCCTCTCTCCCCGCCCCCAGAGTAATCGTATCTGTGCTGTTACTTGGCCCAGAAGCTCGACTTTTAAAGGGCAAAAGGGCTGTAGTTTCCGCCCTTGCTGTTTCTCAACAGCGGATGTGTGCTGCCTCGCGCGAATGCGGGGTAGCTTGTATTTCCCCACTCACACCTTAGTTGTCCTGCATTCTCCAACCCTCACGTCCCCAGACCTTGCCAAGACCGGCTGAAACTGGTCCCACTGAACTGAGGTAGGCCAGCTCCTGTCTTAGCAGATTGCAGAAGAGCCGCTCCAGTAGAATATAAAACAGACAGGACAAGTGCCTCTTTGCATATTGATACCCCGTGGAAGGAGAGGTCCTATGCGCAACTTGGCCTGCTTGTGTAACATCCTGTTCCCCAGCACCAGGATTCATGTGTGGAGAGGTCCTTTAAAGCACACAAAGCGCCGCTCCTCAAGGCATGCTAGAATTGAAGCGACCAATTCAAAACGGCATATTCAGAAGGCATTGTGAAGTATATTTCCTGTTTCCACTCAGCAGCAGTGGTGCTAAACTATTTAATTTAATTTTGTGGCCACAACCAGCGTACTCAGGGCTTACCTCTGACTCTACAGTCAAGGCTTAGTTCTGGCATGACTCAGGGTGTCTCAGGTATGCGGTGCCCGGGCCTGAATCCCAGTGAGCCACATGCAGAGCAATTGCCCTATCCACTGTACTCTCAGGTCCACTCCCACAGATTTGAATACCAAAGGAGACCCTAGTCTCAGGCCCACTGAGTTCTAGTGAGTCGTCCACTTTATCACCCAACTGAGGTGCAGAGAGAAGAAAACTTTTTATTGATGCACCTTGATCCAGAGACTCCTTTGCCTTGTGAATAGGTGGGATACTATTAGCTTTTAATTCTGCCAATTTGATCATTTCATTGTTTTGTGAAGCAAGAAAAAATAGTTCGATTTCAAGCTGTTCTACTTCTTTTTCAGGCTCCTTTGTATGAATTGGACAGATAATGTTGGGATGGCAGCCTCTCATCCCTTCCTGGACAACTCCTGCCTCCCCTCTCCCGAATACCTTAATGACCTTTGAAGCAGCAGTTCATGACTGGAGGACTTAGGTTCTGTCTCCAGGTCAGAGGGAAAGTTAGTCACTGTCCTTTGACTGGTCAGTCCTTTTGTTCTTGAAAGCAGATCTTCAAACTGTCAAGTTATTTAGCAGTCTGCTGCCTGGGCACCCACCCTAGCGTCTGTGGGACATTACCTCTTCTCCCTTAACAGGACCCAAGGAGTTCTTGACTATGTCAATGCCTATGACATTGACATAGCCATGCCTATGACATTGACATAGCCATAGCATTGGAGCCTGCATTGGAGCCTGCTACAGGAGCCTGCAGGAACTGCTTCTTGGGGGCCTCTCCCCTATAACCATCATGACTCAGCTGAGACCCTGGCACAAGTATCTAAGTACAGTTTGTTTGGGAAGTGACACTGGGAATTACTGGTGGGGAGTGAGGGAAGTCAACAGGAAAAGGACAAACTACTAAAATTGCATCATCAAATTGCCACAATGCACAACTAAAATCCAGCTGTGGGCCCCTTCCCCAAGGTATGCTGAGAAGCTGTGTAGAACATGCCTCAGAGTTACAAGCACGTTAATAACTCAAAAAGTTAATTGTGAAGATAGCGTGGAATACACATGCCAAGCAATTAGTATAGCACCCATCAAATAATAAGGGCTCAACAGATATTAAACACACTCCAGCTCCAAGAGCCCGAATTTCCTTTTTGTTCATTCTTTCAAGGACCTATTTCATTCTTGCTGTTCTTATTTCTTTGACCTTTTCTTTCTGTCCCTTATTTGTCCCCCCTTACCCCAACCTATTTATTTATTTTTGCTTCCTGAATTGAAAGCAGGGTTCTCCCAAGGTCAAGTCGTGAGTTTTTCGTTCTTTGATGTATTCCTATTACTAACTGTGGTTCTGTACCAACCTTTTTCCTTTCTGTGACAGCCCTTGTACTAGTGGCTGACTTCATCATCTCATACCATAATACCTCACCCCCCCATTTAAATGATTTCCACCTGTGGCCTTTTTGGAAGAACCTGCTTGCTCAGGGGGGGTCTTAAGCTCCTGGTTGAAGAATGCTGATGTATATAACTTACCTTAAATTGATATGGGAGAGGGAAGAAGGAATTTGGTTGGGAGGAAACAAAGGGTTTTAGACATGAAAATTCTACAATAGTAGAATATAGAGGACATAAAAGATCCTTTTTACTCATTAAAATTTTTCAATTACAACTGCCACCATGTCAACTCACTCACTGGCCCTGTCCTATTGATTCCTGACTAAATCTCCCAGGAGACGCACACAAAGCAGCTAAAATTTATGGAAATAGCAGTCCCCATGGCTGAAAACTCCCTGGGCACCCTTGGGAGGTGGGAAAGTATGCGTCCTGCTGAAGCCCAGATAGCCACACCCACACTCCCTTGCTGCAGTTATGCAAAAGCTAAACTCAACTATTTCTTTTTTTTTTGTATATTCAATGCTGAGTTTTAATCTGCCATAACCATTTCCCACACTTAGTAAAACACTGGTATCTATTTATATTCTGTTAATGAATGCAGTCATTCTATTCTATATCTGTCCTTTTCCTTCTGACTAATTTCACTCAGCATGATAGTCTCCATGTCCATCCATTTGCAGGTAAATCTCATAATTTCATCTTTTCTGACAGCTATGTAGTATTCCATAGTGTAGATGAACCACATTTTCTTTAGCCAGTCCTCTGTTCTTGGGCATTTAGGCTGTTTCCAGATTCTAGCTAGAGTGAATAGCGCAGAGATGAATAAAGAAGTATAGATAGTGTTTCTACTATATGTTTTTCGGTCTCTGGGTATATTCCCAGGAGTGCTACTGCTGGATCAAATGGGAGCTCAATATCTAGTTTTCGGAGGAATGCCCATATTGTTTTCCAAAAGGGCTGGACCAGCCGGCACTCCCACCAGCAGTGGATGAGAGTCCCTTTTTCCCCACATCCACGCCAGCACCAGTTGTTCTTTTTTTCTAATTTTTTATTTTTACAGTTACAAAGATATAAAATTAAACAGTTCATATTTGGGTTTTGGTCATACAGTGTTCCAGCACCCGTCCCTCCACCAGTGCCCATCTCCCACCACCAACGTCCCTGGTTCCCCTCCCCCCCCCCCAGCCCTCCTCCATGGCAGGTTCTTTATTTCTTTCCATTTCTCTCTCTTTCTCTTTTCCTTCCCCTCCAGACTATGGGTTACAGAACATACATTAAGAGGTTGTCATGTGTATCCTTTTGCCTCTATTTAATGCTCAGTTCTAGGTTGGCATTAGTACCCTCCGACAATTGTTAGCACACTGTTCCATTTTCTGTCTTACCTAGCCTCTGACTCCCACACGTTTGTGATAATTTCCACCTTTGACAAGACCTCCTGATATATGTTTCACTTGACCTTGGATATTGGTATCATAATATGTACATATATTTATGTTATGCAGATAAATGCAGTCATTCTGTATCTGTCTGTCTCCTTCTGGCTAATTTCGCTCAACATAATCTTCTCCATGTCCATCCATTTATAGGCAAATTTTATAACTTCATTTTTCCTAACAGCTGCATAGTATTCCATTGTGTAGATGTACCAAGCTTTTTATCCAGTCATCTATTTTTTGGGCACTCAGCACCAGTTGTTCTTGCTGTTTTGGATGTGTGCCAGTCTCTGTGGTGTGAGATGGTACCTCATTGTTGTTTTGATTTGCATCTCCCTGATGATTAAATATGAAGAGCACTTTTTCATATGCCTTTTGGCCATTCAAATTTCTTCTTTTTGGAAGATTCTGTTCATTTTTTCTCCCCATTTTTTGATGGGGTTGGCTGTTTTTTTCTTGTGAAGTGCTACCAGTGCCTAATATATCCTGGATATTAACCCCTTGTCAGATGGGTATTGGGTGAACATCCTTTCCCACTCTGGATTGTCTTTGTATCTTGGTCACCATTTCTTTTGAGGTGCAGAAGCTTTTCAATTTTATATAATCACTGTATCACTGTCTTCCCGTTCATCATCGATTTGCTCGGGGGGGCACCAGTAACATCTCCATATGTCCTGTCTCATGCTAGTAGAGCACAAGGTCATCTGTTTGCTCCAGGAACATAAAGAGCCTCAAAGCATTCCATCAGGTCTTGGGAATGAGGACTATAATTGTTACTGGTATTTGGCATATCAAATACGACACGGGTAGCTTGCCAGACTCTGCCGTGCGGGTGGCATTTATTATCTTTGCTTCCATTTGCTTTGTCAGTGGTGTGTCATCTTTAAAGATACTTTTTAGTTTCGATGTCGTAGAGCATTTCTCCTATGTTTTCTTCGATGTACCTTATAGATTCATGTCTGATGTTGAGATCTATAATCCATTTTGATCTGACTTTTGTGCATGGCTTTAGAAGGAGGTCTAAGTTCATTTTTTTACACGTAGCTGCCCAGTTTTCCCAGTACCATTTGTTGAAGAGGCTTTTTTTGCTCCACTTAATATTTTTGCTCCTTTGTCAAAGATTAATTGGTTGTATATTTGAGAGTGTGTTTCAGGATATTCAGTTCTATTCCATAGGTCTGCTGGTCTGTCTCTATACTAATACCACACTGTCTTAATTACAACTGCTCTGTAGTAGAGCTTGAGGTTGGGGAAAGTGATACCTCCCATCTTCTTTTTCCCAAGGATTGCTTTAGCTATTCGTGGGGGTTTATTATTCCATAGAAATTTCAGGAGTTAAACTCAACTATTTCATAAATATTCTCCTCAGATGCCAAACTGTGAATAATTTCAGGTATCTGGTGTCAAAGATGAGAACTCTGGGTTCATCTCTAAGTCAGATGAATGGTCTTTCCTGCCCCCCATATTTCCAGAAGGCTTTGCAGAGAAATCCACCCCCACAGCCAGCACCATGTCAGTTCATTGACCCAGACCAATTCCTGAAGTTTCTGGACATGTGCAGCACCTCAATAAATCCTCAATACTACAATTCCAGTGGAAGCACCATATTAAATGGGAAATGACCATAGAAGCCAAGTAAACTCAACAAAGAAAAACAACACAGATAACTCAACTAGCCACAAGCAGCTTAATAAATTCTTAGACAAGGATTTAACAACCCTGTGATCAGATAAAACAATGTAAAATAAAAATTATTTTTATAGTTATTGATTTTATATTGGAGCTTTATTATCTAATCAGTTTCAACTCTGTAGCTGTATCAACAGCTTTGACTATTAAAATGAATAAAATATTTTTCCAAATTTTGCAGTTGTCATTATGATCCTTATTTACTTTGGCTTTGGTTTTGGAGCTGCCGTACCACATTCAGTGCTCAGGGCTCTTCCTGGCTTAGGAGTGATCCCTGGGAGTGCTTGGGGACTAAATATGGTGCCAGGTATTCAAACAGAGTTGCAGCTCCCACAAGAAGTGCCTTATCTCCTGTACCATCTCTTGGCCTACTTGTGATTCTTTAGGTGACAGACGCTGATTGACAGAAATAAGGTTGTGATAAATACACACGAAATTCCATTAAGAAGGGAAAAGATCAACTGAAAGCAGCATCTATGTTCCATGTCAGAAGGAACCAGGAGAGCAGGGAGGTCTTGTTGCTGCCAAAATAATCCCATGGTTGCAGCAGGCTTCTTCTGAGGGGGCCAGAGCAGAAGGATGAATTATTACCTCAGGTCATCAAAAATGTACACATAAAGCTCTTATGAGTCTTGAGGCTTTCGGTCTATCCCTCCAGAACTGTGACACATGGCGGTGATCCTTGGTTTTCAAGTGATGTAACCATCAGTTTGATGAAGGTGAGGTGTGTCCCATGGGAGCTCACCTGAGAACCCAAAAGAACCAGAGAAAGATCTAGAATCCTGGAACTTCTCACCCCATCCCTGTACCATCTGTCTTCTCACTTTGACACTTTTCCCTTGACTCATGACAGTGAAGAGAAAACGTAGGTGGTTTAGGATCAAAGATGGACTGCAGATGGATTGACTGTGTTCATGGCAAGTGCCCTGCCCACTGTAATTACAAGTGCCACATATAAGGCACTTGTCTTGCATGTGGCTGACCCTGGTTGGTCCCTCAAACTCTGTAGAGTCCCTTGAGCACACTAGGACTGATCCCTGAGCACAGAGCCTGGTAGTAATAGAGGTGCTACTGCTGGGTGTGACCCAAAAAAGAAAAATCCAAATGAATAAAAATAAAGATGGGCCACAAATTCATAGATACAGGATTTCACTCTGAATAAGGAACTAACCCATTTTCCCACCCACCTCTAGACCTTTCTGGATATTCTTAGCAGAGTTCCAAGTGTTGCCTTACTGTCTGTATAATACCCTGCATCCCTTCTTCTTTGTTCCCAAAACTTCAAACTCCAGATGAGTCATCTATCTTTCCCATTTTTCCTTGGAATCAAACTTTTCATTAAAGTTTCCGTTTTGCACTGAAATGTTGTCATTTCATCTTCACTTTGGCATGTACAATCATAGAGGAAGAATTCGGAGCAAGAAGATTTTTTTTTTTGGTGGTGGAGTCATACCCCATGATGCTCAGGGGTTCCTCTTGGCTCTTCACTTAGGAATTACTCCTGGAAGTGCTCTGTGCACCATATGACATGCTGGGTATTGAACATGGGTCAGCTGTGTTCAAGGCAAGTGCCCTACCCACTATACTATAGCTCCAGCCCCTAGAGGAGGAACTCCAGGTGGCTTAACTGATCTTCCTTAGCTGTGGGCTCTGGTCTCTTCCTGTTCTTCAATTCTGTCCACTGCTGTTGGTCATTCCAACCTACTGCTTTCCCTTCTTAGAGCCTTATCATCCATCATTTTTGTTGTTGTTGTTGAGGGTGCCCACGCCCAGTGGTCCTCAGGAATTTCTCCTGGTTTTGCATTCAGGAATTAATTCAGGTGAATGTCAGGGATTGAACTTGGGTTGACTGTATACAAAGCAAGTATCCTTCTATTGTTCTATTTCTTCAGTCCAATACATATACTAATTAATTATCTTTAATTTCACATTACCAAGAAGTCACTGCACCATAGTTTGTTCCTTCTAACTTGTCTCATATTCACATTTTTTTAGTCCCCTATTATTTTAATCACAGTTCCCTTAATTGTTACACCTCTCATCCATGGACACTGTCACCTCTGTTCTCCTTAATTTGCTTTTCTCCACTCTAGCCTACATTCCACCACTGCATTAATCTCACTTAAACATCATTTACCAGGCCACACCTTTGCTCAAGTATGCACAATAGTGTACTCCTTTTATCGCATTAAATCTGAACGTTTTGTCATCACCTAACCTACACCCCAATTTTCCCACTGAGAACTTTTTCCTATTTCAAGTTTTACCTACCCTTTGTTCATGGAAGCATTGTAGGCTTGGTCATAATTGTATAGCCTTGCTGAGACTATTCTGTGTTTTTTTCAAAATCAGTTTAATTTATTACTATCTATGAGATTTTTCAGGATATTCATACACTTTCGCTTCATGCTCTATTAACATTACAAGCAGAGTTATGTGAGAGAAACAAGTAATAATTTACATGTACAGTCTGGGATTAAGAATATAGAAGCAATTGGATAATAAGACCCTCAATAGACCTTAGAAATAATGCATTATACTAATATAGTTGTGTCAGGTTGGAATACAGTAGATAGATATCTCTGAAGTAATATATGGTAGAAGTTTTCCTATCCATAGAAAGAGACAGATAATCTGAGCTTAAAATGAAATCATAAGTTTTCAGTCACAGGAGAGATGATGATGGATATGGGTAGCAGAACAGATAACAACGTGCCTGATAGATCAAAACAAAGGTCTTGCATTTGTGTTGCATGTCGTCTGCAAGTTTTTGAGGTCTATAGCATATGGAAATAATGGTCACCATTAATGATTTTATTGCCTTTATGCACATGGCATGTCAGTAAACAATGGTGTTCATTTATTGCAAATTTCATGTATTCTAATAAATTCCATCACTGTCTGTCTTCCCGTTCATCATCGATTTGCTCGAGCGGGCCCCAGTAACATCTCCATATGTCTTGTCTCATGCTAGTAGAGCCCAAGGGCATCGGATTGCTCCAGGAACATAAAGAGCCTCAATTCATTCTGGAATACGGTCTATAATTGTTACTGGTATTTGGCATAGCAAATACAACACGGAAGCTTGCCAGGCTCTGCCATGCAGGAAGCATACTCTTGTAGTCATCTCTAAGTCCAGCATTTATTGATGAACCGCGCAGCCAGGCTGTGATAGGCTGGTCTGCTGGGTGGAGTTCTGACAAGAGAGAAGTCGGATGTGGAAAATGGAGGCCCTCATGGAGTGGGGGTCGCCTGGCTTGTTGCAAGTCTCTGCTGGGGTGACAGGCCAGGGCTAGAACCCGCCATCCCTCCTGGGCGCCACATGAGCGGCTCAGCACAGGGAGAGCAAGTAGCAGCTCTGCCCCATGTCTGTGAGTTTCAAATTCCATATTTATATCATATATCATATTCCATATTTATATCATATTTCCCCAACTACCAATTATGAAATAAACATGCATCAACACAAATTACTTAATTCTAAATATTCTGGAAAAACAACTCTATTGTTATAGAAGTTATGGCTTATAGGCACAACGGTACATTAGACAAGATGAAATCATGTCATTTTCTGTGACTTGGATGGAACTAGAAAGTATGCTGAACAAAATGAAACAAAAGCAAACACCAAAAGATCCCACTCATCTATGGTGTGTAGGGAAACAGCATAAGGGTACAGATACTATCAACTGAGAACAAACTCTGAGTTTGATCCCTGGTTCTACTGTGCCTTGTAGATCTATCTGTGATCCTCAGCACTGAAGCGCATTTCTGGCCACACCACAGTCAGGTACATGCAAGCAGTAAACTGAAAAAAATGGTGTGATGTGTAAAAGCATTGCAAAACGCCCCCCCAATATGAAACTATCGTAACTAGGAAGTGTGACCCCAGCGAGCATGCACATGAGCTCCACAGTGACCCTAGTGAAAACTGCAGCTCTGTTATGTGTGAGTATCACAAAGGAAAGAAGTCAACCACTGATAAGCACCAAGGTCTAGAGTGTGAGCACCACAACCTGAAGTACAATCCCTGAGAGCACCACAACTAATGAGCTAGCACCACAACCAAGCATGTGTGCAACCCCCAATTATCACAACATCAGCTGTGAAAGGAAGGAAAATGCAGGAGGAAGTTTGCAAACGTGAAACTGGATAATGGTGAATGACCTTAGAGTCAAACTTGGCTCAGGGACCCCTACAGCGGTAGGGACATTTGCCTTGCATGTGGCCGACCAGGGTTCGATTCCCGACATCCTCTGTGGTTACCGTAGCATGGCCAGAAGCAATTCCTGAGTGCAGAGCTAGTAATAACCCCCAATTGCTGGGTGTGACCAAATACTAGAAAAAAATTAAAAATTTTATAAACCTGGTTCAGAAGGAATCTTAATTAATTTTAATGCCAGTATACGCACTAATAAAAGTTCTAGACATTTAAAATATTTCTTCAGCATTATATGTTTCCTTTGAACGCATGACTTATGGTGAAGCTAAAAGTTTAAAATGGGGCCATATGCAACATAAATGAAATCATCAAAGATTCACAATTTTCATGAGGTTTTTGAAAATCCCATTTCCTAAAACATCGCTTTCTCCGGAATCAAAATATATTTGAAAGATTTTTGTGCTGCCACATGGGAATGCTAGAGTTTTTGGTTCATGGGGATGTGAAATGGAGACTGGGATATGATAAGGATTGAGACACAAAGAGCAATATTCAACTTAATATAAACACGTGTCAGCAGCTTATCAGATAAGGGGTAAGCAGGTTCTGCTACAATGAAAGTCTGCATACTTTGGAACTTGTGAATTATAATCAGGAATAGCTGAACCTGTTTGATGAAAGAAGTAGCTCAAATACTTGCCAAATAAAAATCTAATATTTTACTGTGGGTTTTCTCTCCTCATCTTAAGAATTAAAGGATTGCTCCTAAACTGTTGGGAAGTCAAAACTGGCATTTATGCTTCCGTAATAGTTAGGGAAACCACAAGTTAAAGAAACTGGGGAGTTATGTGATATTAATGAGCATTTCAAACAGGTCAAAGAAAGTTGATACAAATGAGTACAAATAGACTATGTGGTTCCTTTAAAATTTACCTCAACAGATAAAATTAATTTTTATAAAAGAAATCAGAATAATGCTTGCCTATAAGATATAGGACTTATTTTATTTTCTATAGGGAAACATATGGTGCGATGTGGATTCACATCATCCATTTATTGGATGATATGAATATATTACTAAAAATCACACCAAACCAATGAATTTGTGACTTTTGTCAGTTTACCAAAAAAATGTAACTTTAAAAACCTCACGAAATATAGTGTTTTATGGTCTAAAATAAAGCCTGGAAATAGCTATTGGAATACACAAAAATCAACATTCTTGGGTTTCTTTATTTTGAGGTTGGTGGGAAAGGTTGATTGGATCACATCTGGCACTGCTT
Source organism: Cryptotis parvus (assembly GCA_021461705.1). Classification (NCBI taxonomy): domain Eukaryota; kingdom Metazoa; phylum Chordata; class Mammalia; order Eulipotyphla; family Soricidae; genus Cryptotis; species Cryptotis parvus. The sequence goes on along the minus strand of JAJIBD010027228.1, from coordinate 52,918 downwards.
ATGCCAAGGAATTCTAAGCTCAGTGATCAATCCTGGTGGTGCTTGGGAGACCATGAGTACAGGGAATAAGGGCACTTTATGTGGTATTAGAGATCAAACCCGAGTTGGCTATCTGAAAGGCAAGTGCCCTTGTCTGTGCTATCTCTTTGGCCCTAAACTGGGGATTTGAACCAGGGTCAGCTGCATGCACGTTAAGGAGGGCCTTACCTTCTGTACACTCTGACCCTTACCTTCTATACACTCTGTCTGTAGAAAACTTCATTGATAGATTTAGGGTCATAAACAGAAAAAGAGAGATTCAAATGGGAGTTGTTTTGTGAAGTCATAGTATCCTTGGGTTAATATATCCTGCAACAGCCTTTTTAAAATATTTAATAACTATATTCAATATATTTCTAGTTAGTAGAACAAAAGTAATTTACTACTGTTTATAAAGCATATGTGCTGAAGTAAAGATTTGATGCTATAAAGACAAAACTATTTTAGAATGCAGTTTGTGATTCTATCTTTGTCTATGAAATATCCATTGTCTGTTCAACAATAGAGCTTGATCACTTGATCACTTGACATCCCGTTATTCATCAATTTGCTTGAGCTGGCACCAGTAATATTTCCTTTTGACCCTATCGCATGCCAGTGTAGCCCAATGGCATCTGCTTGCTTCAGGAATACAAAGAGCCTCAAACCATTCATTCAGGGTCTTTATGAAGAAGTCTGACCATCTCGTAGGTGGACAGCCACGTGATCTTTGATATCCCATGGGATCCAGTGCACTCTTTGAAAAAACTCTTTAAAAAAAGTCCTCTTTGATATACTGCCTAATTTCAGATACACGTAAAACAGCTGTATACATATCACTCTATTTAAAATACTATGAAGGTAGACTTTTCCAGGTAAAATAAAAATTTCTTTTTAATTGTCAATCTGGGGTATAACTTTTAAAAACTTAGACATATAGTATGTGGATTACATATGCACTCTTTGTACTTTTCCCACTTTCTTAGCTTTTTTAAATTTTTTTTCTAATTTTAAGTGCTGGGGTTGTGATTTGCAATAATTATAATGATAGTTTTCTTGCACACTATGTTCCAATCCCACTACCTCTATTAGAGCATATGCCCCTCAACCAAGCCCCCAACCATCATCCACATGGTGAGTTCAGTTCTTACAAAAACTTTTTGAGATCTTAAGCAGGCAAATCAATTACTCTGCTAAGCATGTTTTAAAGCATGTTTTTACATTCATAAAAGGAAAAAAATGATGATGATATTTACTTTGCCTACCTCACAGAATATAATGAAGTTTAACCCAAATAATATATGACATGTAACAGAAAAGTTTAAAAACATTATAAAACACATGCTTTCAGACATACCAACATGGAGAGATAAAAATAGGGAAACAGTGAACCAGAATGTTAATCAAATGACTTGATGAAGAAATAAATGAATAAACAAAGGCATGATAAGTATCGCATAAGTGTACACTGGTGTGAGTCATGGAAATATGCAGATGGTGTCAAGAAAAACTTGATATGTAAAGTTTACTTTCCAGATGTTTGAAAATATTTTATTGAAGAAGTGATATTTTGGGAGTCTGACGGAAAGAAGACAAGAGGGAAAGGGAGGTGAATAAAAATTTAATGTAGGAGATATAAATACTCTTTCCAAAGAGAAGAATTAGATTATGGATGAATGAAAGGGTGTACCGAGGAATAGAACATAACAAAACTTGAACCAATGTGAGCAACCAGATGCTTTTTCTACTTTATAACACTTCAGCCTCAATTTGCTCTATGAGATAAGCATTACTATCCCTTCTTTATGGGAGACAAACCAGAGACTTAGAGAACTGGTTCAAGGTTACATATTAAATAAATAAAACTTAGATTGAAAATTAGACCTTTCAGAAGCTAAAATTTCTGTCCTTTCTCTTATAGCTACAGTTACATTTATAAAGTAATGAGAGACGCTCCAAAAGTCCCAGTAGGGGGGTCAAGGTAGAGTGGGAAAGTGTGAAGGGAAAATGTATGGCAGAGAAAGGTTTTTACCTCTTTTCAACCTTACTTTGGTTTTGAATGAGCTAATTTCTTTCTAATTATTTTATACTCATCTATTTTATACTCATCTAATAAGTCATAGAATATAGCCATGAGCATTCTTCTTGAGCAAAAATTTAAAAAAAAGATAATTATCTTCAGGCAAACTTCCCTTTTTTAAACACATAAAGAACTTAACTATTCATTCCTTCCCACCCAAACTACCTCCTCTGAAAATAAACACATTACCAATGCCAGAGTTGCTGCGTGACCAGAATTACAGGACAATCAACAATAGGAAGTTGAGTATGAATACATGAAGAGTATGAGTACATGAAGATATTGCATGTACAATTGAGAGCATAATACATATGAGAGCCTTGTCAAATTCCTCTTACAAAACTTCCTCTTACAAACATCCTCTCATGGTTGTGGTGTGATGCCATCAGCCAAGTATCTCAACAGGGTTGCAGTAGAGAGCCCCCTGTTCCTCATTATAATTAATTGGCTGTAACAGAAACTTTAAACAATTGGTTTTATGATGTAATTCCAACACAGGTTTCTTTTGATGAAATCTCCCATGTGCTGCATGAAATACCTCAATGAGCAGGATGCATGTACCCGTCACACAAGATTGAAGCTGCCAATTTTAGTTTCTATACCCATATGCCAACTCTTGGTGCATTCCTTTCTAAATAGAATTCAGTTAAAAGTTGGTTTCAAGAAAAATAACCAAAAAGTCTTTTAAATGGCACACTATGTAAATTCACTCAACTTTAAGCAAGCTTTCAGGACACAAGAGACTTCTCCTTGAGATTTCCCCAGATATAGTATTTGGAATCCTGGACATTATTAAAGGTGTTTTCATTATTGCAGGAGCCACACAGGCTGATCTGAATTTCAACTTTGCCTCTGCTGAAAGTTTAACATTTTCGAAAGCTTCTCGAACCTATATAAGTGAATTTTATCCACACAATGATGATAATTGAAGTACATGAACTGGTGGATTCTTCTGGAATCTACTATTCATGGCAATATGCTTGCTGTTCTTTGTTTCCTACACATCTTTCCTTCCTAGTGCAACTTAGTTTTCACAGTAAGTTAGTATTCCCTTGCATAGAGCTTAAATTCCCTTCACTCTCGCTTTCTCTTAGCAGCACCACAGCCCTGGTTAAGTTCAATGCCCCAAATACTGTATACTTATATCCAGGCAGTTGAATGTGGAACAGTGTAATCACACTGACTGTCTTCCTTATATTCCTCATGGTGAACCTCAAGTGAGCTTCTCAAACTGCTTGGTAAGACTGCATATGACCCTGGACCCGACATTATCAAATCTTCCTTCTTATTTGAATCATTAAGAGAGTTTTTAAACTTTCACATGACATGGTTGAGGACTAGATCACAACCATGGCAGCTATATCAGAATCATCTCTGAGGACAAACCCAAGTGTTAATTTTTAAAAATATGGTCAGGTGGCTCCAACTTGTAATTAACTCTGAGAGCCACTGCTCTTCTTCTCCCACAACAATAAATGTGAGTAAAAATCAATTATTTATTCCTTTCCCACTGTCCCCCCCCTCAATATCTTGTATCTATTTTCATAAACATTCCCTTTTGGAACTTGAATAAATTTTCTGTTACAGTTAAAGCTACTCTCTCTAGGAAGATCACAAAGCCATATACCATACCTCTCTTATTATTCATGAAACTTCTCTATTTCCAATTTTCTCATCTCCCTCTGCACCATATATTTCATCTTCCTTAATATGATAACATTAATATTAGTTGTTAAGAATATTATCAATGCTTTTCTATTATTCTTTACTGGAGCCTCCTACTACCATAAACAATTTTATGTCTCACATATCAAGTGTTATCTCTGGACTGCACTTTTCTCGCCACTACCTTTCCATTTCTCAAATTTACTTTTTAGAAGGACTTTTCGTTCTAGTTGTTTACAGCTCAATAATCACCCCTATTTCTGCTCTGCTGTTACCGCTTTTGGTGTTTTCAGTTCCTTTGGTGTTGTTAGTACAGAAATCCATTTCTGCCATCATCTGATTTTACCTACAGCAGTCCTTGACACAAGCGAGAACTTGCTTTTCATTGAAACCGACTTCAGTTGGCATTCTGAAGAGGATCCCAGCATTAAGAGGACAGCAACATGAGTTCTCTCAAAACTTGCCAACGTTGAACGTATTTGCTTTGCAGAATCTCCAATTGGGACAAGATCTGGTGTGGACGACTCACTTCTGTTCCGTTTCATGAGTTGGGGCTCCAGAGTCAAGGGCCGGAATCATCAGAGATTCATTTCCCTGAATGCTTGTTGCTTGACTTGGAAGAATCAACATTAAGGAACTCCTTGGGCGTATCTCTGTGTCTGTTTCTTATTGCGCTTTTTCCAAGCAAGGTGGCATCAACATCAGACTAGACAGTTTATGTTCTAAGGCCTCAAAAGAGGGATTGGCAGATGAAAGCTATTTTGTCTTGTATTTTACCATTTAACTTTAGAAATCGTATGATGACCCCATTGAGGATCCTATCTCAGAGAAATTGTGCTAACATCACACTGTAGGGGCGAAAAGGATGAGACTTTATAGAAAACAGCATCCGCCCTATTTTCTAGGCTTCTAGGGTACTGCATTGTCCCCTGATTTTTTCCTGTCTCAGGAGAAAAAAGAACTTCCTTTACCCCCAATTTTCCAATTGGAAGTTAAGGAAAAACTTGCTTTTACTGATTTTTCTTTATCTTCTCTACCCCTTAAGCTTGGAAAGTCAAGCTCTTTCCTTAAGTTTTTCTTCTGTTTTTCTTCTTTTCAACATGACCTTATAGAAACTTATGACTTTCATATCAGCTATATGCTAATGATTCAAATTAATATGTCCAAACTTTCATAAATTGCCTGGTCTATATTTGTTCTGGGATATCTATTACTCAAACTTCACATCTGAAAAGCTTAACTCCTAGAACTTAAGATATAGCACACAAATAGTATTCCCTGTTTTATGGCAAGTCCATCCTGCCCATTGAATAGATCAACCCAATCTTTTTTTTTCAATTTTTTATTATACCACCGTGAGATACACAGTTACAAAAGTGTTCATATTTGAGTTTCAGTAGTTCCGTGTTCCAGCACCCATCCCTCCATCAGTGCCTATTTCCCTCCACCAATGTCCCATGATTTACCTGCCTCCCCAGCCTGTATCTATGGCAGGCAATTTTCACTTCTCTCTCTCTCTCCTTTCTTTTACACACTGTGACTTGCAATACATACAGTTAGAGGTTATCATGTATATCCTTTTGCCTACTTTCAATGCTCAGTTCTACTCTGGTATTATCCTTCACAATAATTATCAGTACACTGTTCCTTTCTCTCTATTGCCTAACCTCTGACTAACACACATTTGCAGTAGGTTCTAACTACTAACAAGACCTCCTGATTCATATTTTGTCTGGCTTTGAATAGTGAAACCCAATCTTATAATATCCTTATGTCATAATTTGCACTAATTTATTGGTAAACTAAGGCTTTGTCTTCAAAATACAGCTGGATTAAGATCACTCTTTACATGTTTCTTCTATTGTTCTGGTCCCCTAAATTTCTTCTTTAATTTTTTTGGATAATACTTTCATACCTGCTCTGTGTCTTCCTCTCTTTTTTCTTTATCTTCCCCTTCCTTCCCTCTCTCCCTGTCTCTCTGCTGCTGTTATGCATCTTGTCATAATTTCAGCAGTGAAGTTTGGAACAAAATAGAAAATGTGACTTCACAGTCATGATTTCCTCGTGCATCTTTCCAGTTCTTAAGCTGCCCCTGTTGGTTCATAGCAAGGTTAACAATAGCATTGTTCATCTCATGTTTTGAGATCTTAATGTCAAGAGTCTAGACCATATTTTGGGTAGGGGGTGAAGGGGGTGGGTGGGGAAGAAGGTGGTCATTAGGCTTTTAAAGAACTGAACCATATGGTTGCTGGAAATTTTAATCAAATTTTGAGTATAAGTTCATTTAATATTCTGGTTGAAGAGATTCCCTTCTCCCCAAAATAAATACAGGGAAATAAATTTGAGAAGATTCATAGGAGAATGCTATCATCCTCTTTCGAATTTCATAGTCTAAAAAATCTTGGGTAAAGAGCCAGTTTCATATGATTAAGACCAAAGGACCACTTACTGAGCCAGTTAGCACTATGTTTTGATATCACAGTTATTCTAGTTTCCTGTCCAGGGATGGGAAAGGGGGGACAAGAACTCCCATTCAATTATCAAAAACTCATTCTTCAAAGAGAGAAGAAAACTGCCTGCCATAGAGGCATGAGGGATGGGGTGGGGGGGAAAACAGGGGATGTTGATGGTGAGAAATGGGCACTTGGTGGAGGGATGGGTGCTGCAACACTGTGTGAATGAAATGCAACTATGAACAGCTTGGTCATTTTCTAACCCACAATATAAAAAATTGTCAAAGGACTTAAATGAACATTTCTTCAAGGAAAAAATCATTCTTCAAAAAATGGTTTCTAACCAGTTGGATTACTATTAGCAGAAGTAGACTGTAAAATAGTTTTAATACTTTGGATTAATATTGAGCTCGATCTGTTTGAGTTGTGAGAAGAGAGCATCCTGTTGATGACCCTATTTCTGTGTCCTACTTTAGACACAGCACATCTCTATAATCTCAGAGGTTTAACAAATGCGTAATTGGTTGATTATTTTTAAATGCACCCACAAAAAATAGAAGCTACATTGTTTGTACTAACACTTATCTAATAATTTTCTATTTAACATTTCAGGAAGATTTTTAAAAAACTTGATGCAAAGGTAAAATTTTTCTTTGATGTAAAAAATTATACATGAGATTAAGGAATAAGATCTTTATTAACCCCATAAGGAATAGGGTTAATAAATCTAAAATTGCTAGTGAATATCCTTTATTAAATAATGTTGTGAATTGAGGATCGCTCCTTAGGAGTGAATATTGATTATGGGTCTACTAGAGTTTATATATTTCTCATCATTAGTTTTGCAATATGCATGAGTAAAACATGGGCAAGAAAGAGCTGTAGTTTATTTCTTCACTGCATATATTTAAATGTATGCATAATGATGATTTGCCTTATACTTCAGCTATTTATGCCTTAAATGACACTATACTTGTGATCACTTTTATCACTTGTCTTCCATTGTTCATCGATATCTTGATAAAATTAGTGATTTTGACAATGGTTTATGGCCCCAACCTATCAAATATAAATGGTAAAGGCTATGAATGGTTCTGAACATTTGCCCAAAATTCCATTTTGAAATTATAAACAAGTTTCCATGCAATAGTATATACTTTAACGCTAATGTTAAATTGATAGACCAAGGAGGCTCTCTGTGAAAAGATAACTTGAAGGAAATAGAATAGTCTTGAATTCTTGCAGGAACAGAAAGAGAATGTAGGAAAAACAGTGATAATGATCAACAGGCTTGAGTCCCTCTCAACTATGACTTTGTGTTTAGAAAACTCAAGTCAAAGATTACAGATTAGAGTTTTGGGTCATATGTTAATTTAGGCTCCCAAGGAAAAACTCAAAGATGAAACATTGTATTAAAGTAATTGATAAAACAATGATATAGGGATGAATACACTCTGGTGGGTGGTTTAGCATTGGAATGTTGTATGCTTGAAGTCCTAACATTAACAGTATTAAAAAGATGGTGGTTCAAATAATTTTTGATTAAAACAAAGGATATAAGAATTACCTCAAACAACAATTTATGAGAAAGTAGTGTAGGAAAGCAGCCAAAGAAAAACAGGACTAACCAAGCAAGAACAGGACTGGCAGTCTTAACAGAAGGTGACTTCAGCCCAATCCTGCAGGGGACTCTGAAGTATACATTATACCTCATAAATTGTGCCAACTTGAGACAAGGGAACTAGGTTTTCACAGTTCCCATCTAATAGTACCATAAAGGAGTTACTTTACAGAAAGGCAGGCTGTCATCGTATTTGGACAAAATGGCTCTAATAACTGGAAAGCATGCCTACCATGCTTTCTACCATGTTAGAAAGAAAAAGATTCCAAAGTTAGGGGTGGGGAGGTGATAGGTATTGTTGAAGGTGCCAAAGAAGCTTAAGAAAAGGCAGGTTAGGAAATCTGGTAGAGAGTCAAGGTGTCTACTGCAGGTCACTTTAAAAAGTCTGAGAGCCTTAGGCTGTGAAAAGGAAGATGGGGTCTTGTCCAGGCCTTGTGTTGAAACCTATCTATAAGCAAGAATTTTTATGCTCTCTAGTGATAGAATAAACTGCTTACCCTAGACTCTATTATATCATTTTCATCAGTGACTTCCTTGTTTTCTTGTATGTCTGAATTTTATCTAGTTCCAGGTCTCTAGGGCAGAAGTTAAAAAGAAAAAAAAACAACACAGACTGTAACTAGCAAGTGAGCAAGCATTGAAAATATACATAAAACAACTGAAAATATACATATATAAGTCCGCTCTGTGGATTGGACTTACTGAACTTGACTCTTATTTCAAACGGATTTTAATGAAAAGTAAATTATAACAAATATATCTTCAAGATTGGTTTAATAACTTGTCAACACTTATCTGTCCAAATAACCCATAAATGAGAGCAAATAAATTATTTTTAGCAACACAAAATCATATACAAATCTTGAAAACATACTAAAATGTTAATGACCCTGTCCCTCACAACACAATATCTGAACAAATTCATACAATTGCCACATGTGGGCATCTTGGACAATAAGATAGATAATTTGACTCATGTAGTTTTCCTTTTTTGTTTGTTTGGGTTTTGTCGGGGACACTGCCGGGGTCCCCAACAGTGCCGGGAAGGGGTGAAAATTCAGTTCCCTTCTACCTCCGAGCCGGCAGGGAATGGTTGAAAACTCAGGAATCCGATGTAGTTTTAAAAAGGGCTTTACTATCACAGGTTCCAATATACAATCCAAGAGCAGGGAAAACCTCCGGACTCTGGGTTCCCAGCTAGGCCCCAGTCACGTGTAGGCCAAGATGGCTGCCACCACATGTTAAGGCCCAGCAGAGAATGGAGAGGACGGAGAAGCAAAATACCAAGGGAAGCCGAAATGGCAAAAGGGGAAAAGAGAGCTTCTTTCTTCTTGCAGCTTATTTTATAGTTAGAAATCCGCCCAAACTCCCCAGCCCAGCCCATTCTGGGATGGGCTATCTAGAGATGAAAACAGGAAAACTGCTCTATAGAAATGTAGCAACTTCAGGAGTCCATCTGGCTGTTTACAAGAACCCAGAGCTAATTCAAAGCCTCCTAGCAGAGCTGGGAGGAGCTATAAGCTAAATGTAACTTTCCCTGGCAGGAAGGGTCAAATGCCCTCAGGTAATTTTTCCCAGCACCTCACCTAATGTCTTGAGTTAAGATCTGCCTGGAAATACCTTTATACGGTAGAGAAGGGTGTTTCTGATATGACATGTCTTTGTACCAAAGACTATACTAATGCCAGTTAAATATTTCTCCAAGCCTTCACAAGAGTCTCTTCTATTTCACGGTAGTTTTGTATTTTAGTTGCCTTTGAGTTATCAGGGAGCCATGCTTGCTTGCTTGCTTGGAGGCAAACAGCATTTTTCTCTGGTCTAATTACCTAGAGATCCAATGTGGCCAGACAAATATGCTGGTAAGATCTAGCAGTCCCACGATGATTGTGGTAGCATGAGAGAATATTTATACCTTCCAGTACAGAATACATGGTCAGATAAACTGTCACATTTAAACTATCTACGAGGCGATCTGCCGAAGGTAATCCAGGGCAGATGCAGAGGCTTTTTAGGCTTTTAGGCTTTTAGGTGTCCTGCAACAGGGTTTTCTTGAGGAAGAGGTTCATACCCAGTGGTTCTTAGGGCTTACTCCCGACTCAGGGGTCACTTTTGGCAGTGCTCAGGGAGCGTATATGATGCTGAGGACTAAATCTGGATTAGCTGCATGCAAGGCAAGTGCCTTACCACTGTGCTATTTCTCTGGCGTGTGGTGAATGTCTTTTGTCCGACTTTACATCTATGGAATCAATTCATCATTTTATGTTTCACTGCCTTAATATGATTTCTTCTTAAATAACTCAAATTCTTGCAGATTTAAACTTATTTTCCATATTAAACAAAATTGAAGAGTTGAAACTATGCTAATCCCATGGTTTGATGATATGCTCTGAAAATCTCCCATCACAAGTTGTCAAAGGAAATACAGAGACTTGCAATGCCATGAAATTGTTGCATAATTTACATCTAATTTCAGTTGTGTTCTCTATTTATTGATTATTTAAATGAGATTTCATTTCCACTTCCAAACTAGATGACAGATGAAAAACTACATGGCTAAATAAAAAATCCATTGCATAAATTCACTGGCTTGCCTGAGGCTGTAAATGCCAATTTAACTTCAGCCCCAAGTAATAAACAACTTCTATGGGTTGATGTCTAAACAGTTGTTTCTCTTACAGCAGCAACTCAAATGCAGTTGATAAATGAATCAGGCATCCATCTGAGTTAGTTGCAAAGTTGTTCATGTTACTTACAGAGAGGGACCTGAGAGTGTCAAGAGATTTTATTTTATAAATTAAAGTGACCTCAAAATCTGGGGTGAAGAGCTGCAGACACAGATAAGGAAGCAAGGGCAGTGCACACTGTTAGCCAAGGTCAGTCAGCAGTAAGCGGAGGAATTGACTGGTGAAGTCAGCCCTCTGGGCTTCCCTTCAGTCCTCTATCTATTAGGCAACACTTCCTGGAATTGAATTTCTCTGGATAGCACCACTCTTAACAAAAACATTTCACTAGGCCACAGACACCAAACTAAAGTTCAGAGGACAAGCTCCACAAATAAATCACTGAAATAAATCATTAATCAACTAATATAATCTAATGACACAGAATAGGTAAGAAACAAGAAAGAAGGAGATATGTATAGTATAATCCTGCATCAAAATGAACTTAAGTTATATATAAGTATACATATTTATATAATATATGTGTATATGTGCATGTGTGCATGTTTTGACATACAGGGCTAGACTGAATTTTCTTTAAATACAAAATTGTTAAATTGTTATCAAGGCACTGTGATTTACAGAATCATTCATGACTGAATTTCAGACATACAGTGTTTCAGCACCAAAGCCTTCACCAATGTCCACTTCCCTCCAACAATGCCCCCGCCTCCTACTCACACTCCATCCTGCCTCTATGGTAAACATCTTTTCAGGTTTTTCTTTTAGGTACTGTGATTTTCAATACTGTTACTAACATGGTTTTGTACATAAGACTTAACCTTCCAGCGTCTCCTCCTCCAGAATGACCACTTCCCTCACACTATTGTAGTGTTTTGCTCCCTGTTCTGTCTCACCAAACTCCCACCCTAAGTGTCTTCTTATTGAAGATCATTTCTCACATGCTTAGTGTCTTTCCCTATGAATGTGTCCTACATCTACACAGCTTTCTTTTAGGAAAGGATGTAGTTTTTCAAATTCAGAATAACTGTATTTTTTTTCTCACTGGGGGCACTTTCATGAAACAAGGAAAAATATACAGATGATCATAGAAAGATTTCCTAGAAGAGTTGTTTATTTTTATTTCCGCTCTAGGGCCTTACCTAGTGGTGCTTAGAGTACTCTCTGTGGTGCTCTGGAGACCAGAAGATCACTTGACCACTTGATCACTTGACATCCCATTATTCATCGATTTGCTCGAGTGGGCGCCAGTAATATTTCCATTTGACCCTATCACGTGCCAGTGTAGCCCAATGGCATCTGGTTGCTTCAGGAATATGAAGAGCCTCAAACCGTTCGTTCAGGATCTTGATGAAGAAGTCTGACCATCTTGCAGGTGGGCGGCCACGAGATTTTTTTTTCCTTTTTGGGTCACAAATGGCGATGCTCAGGGGTTACTCCTGGCTATGCACTCAGGATTCACTCCTGGTGATGCTCAGGGGACCATATGGGATGCCGGGATTAATCCGGGTCTGCCTCATGCAAGGCAAATGTTCTACCTGCTGTGCTATTGCTCTGCCCCGCCCCACGTGATCTTTTTCTTTTGCTTTTTGGGTCACACCCGGCGATGCTCAGGGGTTACTCCTGACTCTTCACTCAGGGAATTACTCCTGGCGGTGCTCGGGGACCATATGGGATGCTGGGGATTGAACCCGGGCGGTACAGGCTGGCCGCGTGCAAGGCAAACGCCCTACCTGCTGGACTATTGCTACCGCCCCCCACGTGATCTTTTGACGACCCATGGGATCCAGTCGGTAACGGCTCTAGTTGAGCGGGCCAGGTACTGCTGAGATTAAATCCAGGCCTTCTGTGTGCAGAGAATAATAGACATTTGAGACATCTCTCTGGATCCAAGAGGAAGTTTTCTCTCTTTTTGTTTTTCTTCGTTTCATTTTTTAAATTTTTTTTTACTTTTTTATTGAATCACACTGAAATACACAGTAACAAAGTTGCTTAGGATTGGGTTTTATCATACAATGTTTCAACACCAGTCCCTTCACCAGTGTACATTTCCCACCACCTATGTCCCAGTTTCCCTCCCACCCTCTTCCTCCCCCCCAAAAGGGCTTTTTAATTGAGATCTTATTCTTCCTTAAAACGTTTAAACATGGTCTACAAAGTGACGTAGGTCAACCACAATAGGAAGTGGTTGAAGCCCTTTGGGAACCTTGTGAACACATCTTGATTCACACAGCAAGAGCAACTCAATCAGTAATTCAACATTTTTGACAAATCATTACAATATAGAATGAAACTTTACGGACCATATTGGCTAATGTTTCTTTTACAGATGAACAGAGTGAAGTTCAGACATATTTCTCTACTCAAAGATATGAACCAAATGAATAGAGACCAGAGATTCTGGCCTTGGGTTCTTCACACCACACTGCAGAACGTGTGTGTGTGTGTGTGTGTGTGTGTGTGTGTGTGTGTGTGTGTGTGTGTGTGTGTGTGCTGATTTATCTCTTTGCCCCAATATCCTTCCTTCTGCTATTCTTACTGAGTCATGGGATACATCAATGCTGCCACTCCCATCGTATGCTCTTGTATTTGATTGGCTGTGGTTAATAGTTGGAACCGCAGGGAAGAGAAGGACAGAGAAGGCAGAAGAGAAGGTGAGGCATGGCTTCACCATTTCTTCTGTAAGTTTTGAAAGTGAGTGTATCGCTTTCTAACTATTTCTACCAGGAGACCTCTCACCCTTCTGGAGCAATTCTCACTGGGTTACTGGAAATGTTCTCCCCTTTGCCTCTTTAAGTCTGGAAAGATAATGACTCCTCAATCTGTGAATCACTGGACCTTCATTCTTCTGTTAGTCCTATCTGTACCTATATAAAAGTCCCCACTTTATTTCATCCGAGATAAATTGTTTTCCATCAGGATATATAGTGTTAGTGGATCTGGATGAAAAGTTAAGGATAAAAAGATAGTTTAAAATTTCTTATTATATTAATAAAAATATTTCTTCTGACATCTGACAGGGCATATGCAAGCATTCCTTGCAAATCTTAAAAGTCTATCTCATAAGGTATATCCAAAGGATCAATGAATATAGATATATTCAATTTAATCATTGAAGCTACTGTCAGAATGTCTAAAATGAGAAACAGATAATGTCAAGTGTTGTGAGAATCTGAAACAACTGAAATTCTCCTGAACTGCTGGTTAGGAGCAAATAGACACAGCAGTCCACTTTGGGAAGCAGATTGACCAATATCAAATAAAGATAAGATACATATGGATATATAGATATTATATGCATCTGATATATATATACATATTATACATACATATTATATGCATCTATTATATACATATTATATACATACATATTATATGCATTTGGATATATACATATGTATCGGCTGGATATATATACATATATATGCATATATACATATTATATGCATCTGTATATATAGGGATATCCATATATATAAATAACCCAATAGTTCAACCTGGAATGACTTATTAGATATGTGTGCATATATGCACCATAAAGATATGTGCCAAAGTGCTTATTCATAGAACATGGAAATGTAAATATCTCTAGCAATAACAACGAATAATATATCACTACATGCACTTGTACACTTATTACAAATATGATGAGTAAAAGAAATAATACTTAAAAGTTAAAAAGTAGAAAAATAGCCTATGCTACTATAAGTCAGAATTAAGTTACCCTTAGTTTCTGGGAGCAATTAGGAGTTTTGGAAAAGTGAGATCAGGGCTCTCTGATGCTGGCTATGAAAGTGTGTTCATTTTGAGAAATTCTGCAAACATGTCCTCTGTATTTTTTGTCACGGTACGTTTTGTTCCTCAACAAATGACCTTCATACTTTTATACTTAAGCAAGACCTTTACCTCCATTCAAATCTATACCACAGCGACCATAAAAACTCATAGAACTCTTCAGTTCAAGTGATGATGGGGATCTGGGCACTCTACCGAACACTACTGAAATATGACTCATTGGTGTATTGAATGCTTTTATTTTATGTTAAAAATTAATTCATCATTTATTTATTTGGAGTGGGAGAAACTATTTTTATTGAATCACCTTAAGATACACAGTTACAAGGTTGTTCATGATTACGTTTCAGTCATACAATGCTCCAACAACCATCTTTTCACCATGCAAATATCCCAACCAATGTCCCCAGTTTTCCTCCCCACCTGCCTCACTTCCCCTGTCCCAGCCTGCCTCAATGGCTTTGCAATATAGGTATTGAAAGGTTATCATCAAAAAAGCCTCCCTCCCTCCCTCCCTCCCTCCCTTCCTTCCTTCCTTCCTCTCTTCCTTCCTCCCTCCCTCCCTCCCTTCCTTCCCTTTATTCCTTCCTCTCTTCCTGTCTTTCTTCTTCCTCCCTCCCTCCCTCCCTTCCTTCCTTCCATCCTACCTTCCTTCCTTTCCTCCCTCCCTCCCTCCCTCCCTCCTTCCTTCCTTCCTTCCTTCCTTCCTTCCTTCTTTCCTTCCTTTCTGCCTTGCTTGCTTGCTTTCTCTCTTTCTGAGCATTATGATTTGCAATATAGGTACTGAAAGGTTATCATATATATCCTTTTACATTCTTGCAACACTCAGTTCTTGTCCTGAGTGACCATTTCCAACTATCATTGTCTTATTAGTCCCTTCTCTACCTTAACTGCTCTCCCCTGTCCCTTCCACTTGTGGCAAGGTTCCATCGTTGGACCATCACTCTCCTGATCTGAAATGAATCAAAATAAGAAGAACTAGTATAGAATGATTGCACTCATCTGTGGTATATAAAAAAGCATAATATGAGATGAACACTCATGGACTGTAAAATAATTGAACACATTTGAGAATGAGTCAGCAGGAAGTTCACACTCATGTTCTCCCTCCCCTTCTCTACTGAAACAGGTCATAACATCCTGTAAAATATGACCCTCTGTCCTCCCTGAAAAAGTATTCTTACTTCCCAGGAAAGGTACATCCTTAACTCCAAAGACAAAGGAACTTCAAGAACCAACCTAAAAGACAGGCCCCTTTTTGCTCAGCTCCCCACAGTGTAGCTCTTTTCCTACTGACTGCATGGTGCGGCCATGCAGGTTAGAAGTCAGTGGAACTAAAGGTCATGGAGTTGCTGCACCTAGTCACAATATGTCGATAGGTTATGAGATGAGTTTTCTGGGCTTCTGCATATTATTAGTAAATGCTTGCAACAGTTTTTGCTCAACACATAATTTTTAGTTATCTTTATTTGTAGATAAAATTATACATATATATGAAGTAAATACTTTTAATTATGCAAATACAGTAAATACAGTTTTAAGTTTTCTACATGACAAAGAATTTTTTACTACATGAAAATGTATATTTGAATAAGCAATAATTATTATTTGACAACTCATGACTCCCCACTCTGGCATGTAAAAATGGTACTAAAGGACTTGTGTAAAGTACAAGATATTTTTTGGTGAGAAAGCAAGTAGGCCAAAGTTATTAACGAGAGAAAAAATTTCTATCACCATAAAATAAACATATAAATGAATAATTAAACAAACAAGAGGCAAGGTCACTGATATAGTTTAAGGGTAGAACATTTGCGCTTATGTATATAAGGTCCTGGGTTTAATACTTAACACCAAATAAAGAAAACTTCGTTCATTCAAAAAGAAAAAGAAAAGATAAAAATGAAAAGATCAAGGGGATATAGGGGGATTTATCTGGAATCCCTTGGACATTGGCAACTCCTGTACAATTCCCGTTGTGCTTATCATATGCAAAGTTATACAACGTGGTGAGAATGTACATCTAGATATCTTTGGTTTGATTTGACATTGGTCTAAACATTTGGAATACTTTTTGCCAGAGTTGGGTCATGGCTGGAACTGGAGAAGGTCTGAGAGAAGTTGTGTTGAGGCTCAGTGAGACTGAGTACATGTGTGTGATGGTGAGGTCTCCCTGAGCAGGCAGTCTGGAAAAGGAGTAGCTCATTGAACTCCTGATCTTGTCAGACAAAACACTTAAAATGTTCCATACAAATCACAGTCATCTATATGCCAGCCATGTCCAATCTCAGAAACAGGGAAGGGAGAAAGAAAAGACAAGCCAAACTGGCACATAACAGAGCAGGAAATACGTGGTTTCTGTAGGAAGACCAGAACATCAATTGCCACTACATGCAGACACCAAGTCACTTTAGGATGTTTTGTAAAACTAAAGTTGTAAACAGAGTCACACAATAGCTGCACTGAAGAGTAAGTCCACAGACATGGAGCTGGGGGCAATGATTCTTTAGGAGAACACTAAATAACTATTTCAAACTACTTCAATTAGATCATAAATTAATGATGGAGTCTCATCAAATTTCCCCCAAGTCTCATTTGCAAAAGGACACAGGCAGAGAAAGACAAACAAGGCAGAAGAGGAAAAACGAGGAAATATGCTAGAAAGTGAAGTTAACTGTATTTTACCAACTTAAATTTAAGGTAAAAGAGTATCTCTTAAATGTTTGCAGTAACTTAAGTGTTATGTGGACTGTAGTCATATGAGCACAAGTGACTGATGATTGTTTTAATTTTTAGTCAGGTAGATTTTTTAGTCAGGAAGTGAAAGAGATGAAGACAGGTAAAATCTAGAGAAGCTTCTGCCTAGGATGGATATGAAAGTCCTTGCAGCCTCACTGAGGGAGCCAGTTAGATGCACCTAAATGCCATTTGCTCTAAACAGCTGTAGGAAAGTAATCTCTGCCACTAGATTTCAGTGTTGCAGTTCTCAGGTGGAGGGAGATTGTGCTTGTTACAGGAAGGGAAGCAGTCAGCGTCAATAGGAATCCAGATTCCTGTCTTCGTTCCAGAAAAGAACTTAAGAAGACAGGGGCGGAGCGATAGTCCAGCGGGTAGGGCGTTTGCCTTGCATGCAGCCGACCCGGGTTCGATCTCCGGCATCCCATATGGTCCCCACGCAGTGCCAGGAGTGATTCCTGAGCGCAGAGCTAGGAGTAACCCTGAACATTACTGGGTGTGACCCAAAAAAGCAAAAAAAAATATATATATAGTAAAGCAAAGAAAGTCATGATGAAAATTAAGCACACATTCCTAAGCATTGCCAAGTATGGCTCCCCAAAAAAGCAAAAAAAAAAAAAAAAAAAGACAGAAGGAAAGAAGGAAAGGAAAGAAAGAAGGAAAGAAAGAAGGAAAGGAAAGAAAATTAAGCACACACTTTAAAGAGCATGAGAAATTAAAAAAGTAGCCACAAATATAAATAGGATCTGGGTATTTAAGGACTTTCTAAGTATAAATATGCATCTTCATGAGAAATGAGGACTTTTTAAAGAAAAGTCAGCAGTTTGGGTGAAGGTTTCTTAGCATTGTGGCCACCCACCCCCATTTATACCATGTATGGTATTCTCAGAGCTATCATAATGCCAGGTGCATGATAGATGATAGAAGAGGGGGTTATGATTTTATTACATTCATATTGCAATGAACCACAAGATCGTATAGCAGGCAAGTTCTCTGCCATCTTTAGCCTCCAGTTTCAATCTGTTAGTCCATGTGACTTCTGTAATTCTTGTGGTTAGGGAGTGGTGTCAGAAGAAGCGGTCAAATGATGACATCAGAGAATCCAGATGAAAGTTTCCTAACTTTATTGACTTAGGAAGGAAAGAAGGAAGGAGGGAAGGGTGGGAGGGAGGAAAGAAGGAAGGTAAGAAGGAAGGAAGGAAGGAAGGAAGGAAGGAAGGAAGGAAGGAAGGAAGGGTGGGAGGGAGGAAAAGAAAGAAGGAAGGGAGAAAGGGAGAAAGGGAGAAAGGGAGAAAGGAAGAAAGGAAGGAAGAAAGACAGACAGAAAGACAGAAAGACAGAAAGACAAAGAAAGGAAGGAACAAAAGGATAAATATATAAAGGTTATGATTCAGTGTTCTCATGAATGTGGTATCTATCTAGAAGATAAATACTCTATAAATCAATGTTTTAAGTGTTTTTGGGTCATGGTAGTAACTTGTTTAGTAGATCAAAAATAGAGGAGTAAACCTTTTATTAACAGATATGTTTACATATGCAAAAGACAATATTTTTCTGAAAAGTATCTTACTACTTCCTTTTTTAATTTTATTTTTTTGTTCTATTATATGGTCGTGATACAAAATAACAAAACTGTTCATGATTAGGTTTCAGTCATACAGTGTTCCAGCACCCATCCCTCCACCAGTGCACATTTCCCACCGCCAATGTCCCTTGACTCCCTCCCCCCCACACCCGGGCCTGCCGCTATGGCAGGCACTTTGCCATTTCTCTCTCTGTCTCTCTTCTCTTATCCATTGTGGCTTGCAATACATACATTTAGGGTTCTCATGTATATCCCTTTGCCTACATTCACTGAATGCCAGCCTCAGTTCTAGGCTGGCATTACCGTTTCCAACAATTATTAGCACTCTGGTTACTTCTCTGTCTTACCTAACCACTCACTTGCGGTAGATTCCAACCTCATGGATCAAGTCCTCCTGATCCATGATTTGCCTGGCCTTGAATATCAGTATCAGACTATTTTATATCACACAAATGAATGCAGTTGTTCTATATCTGTCCCTTTCCCTCTGGCTAATTTCACTCAACATGATATTTCTTAACTTTTTTCAGTTTAGGTGGAAAAATTTAAATCTTTATAACAATCATACTTTTTTTTTTGGTTCGGGAGGTAGGTTTGTTTGTTTTATTTTTATTTGTTTAGTTTTTGTATTTTGTGCTACACCTGGCAGTGCACAGAGCTTACTCCTGGCTCTAAGCTCAGGGATCACTCCTGGAAATTTGAGTAGACCATATTAGGATCGAACTCAAGTGAGTTGATGCAAGACAAATTTACACCAACCGTGCTATCTCTCCGTTTTCTACATTTGCTACTGTTAGTCCTGGCAATCTTGCAGAAATGACCATCCAACCCCTTTGTAGTAACTCACCTGTATATATATGAAGAATCACAAAGATAAGGTTCTCAGTCTTACTGGGTAACTTTTTCAATTTAATTTTGCTTATGATTCTGTCTGATGCCTGTTTTGTTATTTGCCAGCCTAGAAGAACTCAAGAGTCCATAGCTTGGTAGTCTTTACCTCTCAATATATGAAAATTTGACAACTATCATTGAACTACTTTTGAGTCTTTTTTAGACATAGTGTTATTTGTTTATTTTTGGTGCCTTGGGCACACCCAGTGATGCTCAGGATTTATTCTTGGCTCTGTGCTAGGGATCACTCCTGGCAGTATTGGGGAGACCTCAAGTATTGCCTAGAATTGGATCAGGGTCTGTGGAATGTTAAGTGCCTTAACCTCTGTGCAATCTCTTTGGCCTTGGACAGCACATTTTATTAAAACATTTTTGAAAAAAAATTAAGATCCTGACAGATTACATAAATTGCTTCACACAAACAAATACATGTTGATTTATTTGGATTATTTTCAAGCAAACAGTAACTATTGCCTAGTCATAATGTTGTGAACCTAAGCATCTTCAACTCTATATTTTGAATATTAACTCAGGCTTCTTTGTAGATCATTTATTTTTTAATCCCCCTCAAAACTAAAACTCAAAAAATAACTTCATCTCTGACATTTTTTAAACAGAGATTATCCATTAATTTAATTTTTGAAGACATGTCTGAGCTTGTTTAAAGGTCATGAAAATTACATGGCAAGAAAGGTGACCTTCAAAATTCCTGTGTAAAGTTTTTGAAGAGTGTGGAGGAATAAGGACAATACTATGTATTTTTGTCAGTGAAATTTGTTGATGAAAATGCACATTACTGCCAGAAAACTGTTATATTGTTCCCAGGAAACTGTAAAAGGACCGAGTGACTCAAAATATTGGTCTCCAACTGTAACACACATGAGCCTTTGAAGTGTGAGCTGACAGGAGCTCATTTAAATACACATTTTTTTCTATCTGTTCCAGATTCCACCAAAGACCCTGACTGTATGTGATTAGAAGGAAACATCTGAACGCAAAGTCCACGGAAACTTGCTCATTGTAAGATCTGAATATGTCTCTCCTCATTGAATTCTATCAGTATTGGTGAAAGGAAAATGAAACACTCATAGATCATTCATAGTCATGGTCACCATCATCGCTTTCAGAGTACCCATAGCTTTTAATCACACCCTAATAAACTTTTCTAAAAATTAAATAATGGGTAAACTCACAACTCTGAGCAGTTCGTGGCAATTTATCTCTTTGTGCTAATTGACAAGAGAGTTTTTATGAAAACCAGCCTATGTTATTTATATATTTGTGTACTTATTTAGCAGATTTTAATTAAGCCTAGCAAAAAGTAAGATATCTCCCATATGGCCCTGGTCTCAAACATGCATAGGCTGCCCCATCATTATTATTATTACCTCTACCTGTTGACACATCAATCATAATTGTCCAAGTGCAGTCTACATTGAGGTACTTGGTTTATTTATTCTTAATCTTACTTAGGATGACATGTATCTATAATTGTTGTATTACAGTACTTTCATTGCTCGAAAACTTTGTGCTCATTTATCATTCTCTTAACCCTAACATCTGGCAATTACTGATCTTTATACCACCTTCATCGATTTGTTTTACTTATATTTATAATCATGCAGCATGAACATTTTCAGATTGGCATTTCTTAGTAATATAAGTCAAAGTTTTTGATGCCTTTTGTAATTTGTTATTACATTTCTTTTTAGTATTGAACAATATTTCATTGTTCATATACCACAGCTTACTTATCCATTCACCTACCGTAGAAATCTTGTTTCAAGTTTTAGCAACTCTGAATAAAACTGCTACATAAATATCCATGTTCTGATTTTTTTAATAACTTTTCAACTCCTCTGGGAAAATATCAGAGAGCATGATTACTAGAAATATGTTTAGTTTGTAAGAACCACTGTCTTCAAAGGACTCAGCATCTTGCATTCTAATGATAGCGAGAGAGTTCCTGCTGCTCCTCATTCTCACGTACATTTGGTGGCATCACATCCCAGATTTTGGCCAGGGCAGTGAGTCTGCACTGATACTTCATTTTTTAAGTTTGTAATTCTCTGGTGATGCCGAATATATTTATCATATGGTCATGAATGTAAAGTATAATCAATAATTACAAAGAAGTCATGGAATATGTTCTCATGTGAAGAAGACCTTGAATTTCTGAATTTCTCCTCTGGCCTATTGTCAGGAGTAGCTTTTATTACTACTTTTAAGAAAAATGCACTGGGTGGTGAGTAAAAAGTGATGAATGCTTTCTAATACTCTGACTGATTGAAGAGTACTAATACTTCTCCCATTGTTCCCGTCTGTGCCTTCCATAGCCACTTTTTACTTGAGCCTCCTGGATCTGGATACATGCACTTTACAGCTTTGGGAACTTCTCAGCTTTGCTGTTGCTTCTTCATTGGGGTTTTCTCCTGCCCCTCTGGGACCCAATGACCTTTATATTATTCCTTTTGACTTCATTCCAATTTTCTCTTGTTTTTTGTTGGTTTATTGTGAGGCTCTTTCTATCTTCTACTATTGTTTGGAGAGTCTCTGCACCTTTTCTTAGAGCTCACGAATTTTTGTCCTCAGCAATTGTTACTCTGCTGCTGAAGCCTTCCAGTGAGTTTTTCATTTTGCCTACCAAATTTTTAATATCTGTTTTTTTCTGCCTGTATTTTTGCTTGCATTTTCCTCATTTCTACTCTCATATCTCCTTTGTTCCATTGCTTCTGTGAACTCCTTATGGATCCTTAATAGTACCAATAGAAATCCCTTATCAGAGAGGTTATATAGTTCACTATCTTTGCTTGGATCATCTGGACTAGCAACATCACTCCACTAAGCCTGGTGGATTTCTGCTTTGTTTTTATAATGCAACCTTTGCAGTTTGAAGGTGTTCTTGTGTGTTATTGTGTAATTAGGCACGTACAGTTAGGTTGTCTTTGATTGTTTGCAGTGGTTTGTAGAGGTGTAGAAATGTGAGACCTAAATTTTCTGGTACCTCTATACAGAATATATATATATATATATACATACATATATACATTATATATATAAAATGTATATATGTATGTATGTATATATATATGTATATATATATATATATATTGGGAGTAGGATTTTAGAGGGATGCCAAAGTGGTGGTTACTGCAGTGAAATGCTGCAGGGACCACTCACCAATCTTCTATTTGTGTGAGTTCCCGGGCTTCAGGCTGGAGGAGGGGATGGGCTCTGCCTAAGTTCAGAGACACACCTGAGTTTGGGATGTGAGACCGGTGGGTTAGGCCGTGGTGCTTGGGGAGAGGTGTGTGCCATATATAATAATAAAAGTCATATTTTATAAAATATGTCATATTTTATATTTTATAAAAAAGTCAAATAAAATGACTTTTATTCCCCCAAAGCTGAATACACATTTTTCTCCAGTGCTCATGGGACTTTCTTCAGTATAGATCACATACTGAGTCACAAAACATACCTTCACAAAATTAAGAGGATAGAAATCGTATCAACTATCTTTTCACACCACAATGCACTAAAAGCAGAAGTGAACCAACCACACACAGAAATGGAAAATCAAATCAAACACTTGGACATTAAATAGCTCTCTACTTACAATCATTGGCTTATAGAAGAAATCAAAGAGGAAATGGAAAGACTCCTGGAAACAAATGAGAATGGACATAGCTAAAGCAGTATCACTTGTATCACTTGTCTTATCATTGTTCATTGATTTGCTCGAGCAGGCATCAGTAACATCTCCATACATCCTGTCACAAGCAAGTGTAGCCAAAGGGCATCTGCTCGCTCCAGGAACACGAAGAGCCTCAAACCATTCCTTCAGGTCATAGGAATGAAGTCTATAATTGTTACTGGTTTTTGGCATATCAAATGCAACACGGGTAGCTTGCCAGGCTCTGCCATGTAGGTGGTACACTCTCAGTAGTAGGCTCTCGTCTTGAGTTTTACTGATGAACCTTAACAGGGAGGCATCTGCTTTTCTCTTAGGTGGATCTCTGAGGAGCTGTGGAGTCGGATGTCGAGAATGACGGACCTCATGGTGTGGGGGGTTCCCCTGGCTTCTTGCTAGGTGCACTGGGATGATGGGCTATGGCTAGAACCTGCCTAGAACTGTATACAGTGTATAAATGTAAAAGATCCAGGGAAGGACCTGGTCCTAACTTCCAGTGTAATCTAAGACTGTTGCATGACAGCATAGTGGTGCGCACCAGCACAGCTGTGGGTCTGGAGTGTTTGTCTTCTGGGTTTGCTGGCTGTGATGGTTGGGAGCTTGCAGCCACGCCTTCCGACTTGGAGGTGGAGGAATGGGAGTAGGAGCCCAAACCCTCTCTCCAAGTCCGGCCAACGTGACCCTCCCCCACACGACTGAGCGAACTTGGAGCTATGTTGGACTCAGCCAGGGGCTGGCTGAGCTATTTACTGTTTCCACGTGGGGCCGAGCTGCGCAGCTGTGGGTCTGGAATGGTTGGGTCTGGAGTGTCTGTCTTCCTGTGTTGCTGGCGCAGCTGTGAGTTTGGAGTGTCTCTCTTCTGGGTTTTCTGACTGTGGTGGTTGTATTAAGTATTAAGCACTATTAAGAGGAAAGTATATAGCTAAACGAGCATTCACCAAGAAGGAAGAAAGGGCCCACATAAATAACTTAACCTCACAACTTAAGAGCTTGTAAATAAATAACAAAAGGAGTCAAAACCAGGAAGGAGGAAAGAAATCATAAAATTTAGAGCAGAAATCAATGAGCTGGAATCACAAAAATCAGTTCAAAAGATTAATGAAACCAAGAGCGGGTTCATTGAGAATAAACAAGATAGATAAACCACTAGAAAGGCTTCAAAAAGAAAGAGAGAGAGGGACCTAATAAAACCAGAAATGAGTAAGAAATGAAAGGGGAGGCTATCACAACAGAAATCACAGAAATTCAAAAGACCATCAGAGTTTACTTTGAGGATTTTTATTCCACAAAACAAGAGAACCTTGAAGAAATGGATAAAGTTCTAGATCCTATAACCTCCCAAGGCTAGACTAAGAATATTTGGAATACCTGAACATACCTATCACTATTGAGGAAATTGAAATAGTCAAAAGTCTCCCCCAAAATAAAAGCTTAGTACCAGATGGATTCACTAGTGAATTCTTTCAAACCTTTAAAGAGAACCTACTGCCAATCTTTAAGCTTTTTCCAGGAAATTGAAAAACAGAAACACTACCAGTTTTTATGAAACAAATGTCACCCTGATATCCATGAAAGACAGAGACACCACTAAAAAAGAAAATTACAGAATTCCACAAAGGGAACAGACGGGTGGCGCCAGAAGTGTGCCCGTCCACTGCAGAGAGGCTTTCTGGCTCCCTCCCCAGCCGCTGCCAACCCATCACGCTGCCGCCCCATTTCAGGTCTGTGATCACCCCTGCATCCAAGGAGCCCCAGACCCAAGCCTTAAACCTGGGAATTCCACAAAAGGAACAGCCCAAAAATCAAAACTGCATAGATGCGCTAGCATCTGCACAAACTACTTTGTGGTAGTTCCAAGGTTTCAGTAAGCATAGGAGCCAACATTTCTCTCCTTCCACAAAACTCTGCAAACAGTCTACGTACCCCCTAACTTTACTATCTAGCCACATTAAGTTCACACAGTTTGCAAACGACAAAAGGTTGTAATGGTAAAGCAACACAGTTCCACCAAGCTCAGTGAATGAAGCTGCTAGCCCAGGGAGCAAACTATAATGATGAGCTATATAACCTCTCTAATAAGGAATTTAGGAAAGAACTGTTAAGGTTGCATAAGGGTCTTAAGGAAGCAATAAAATACAAAGTCAATAAAATAGAAGAGGACATGAGAGAAGAAATGAGGAAAATGCTAATGAAAATACAAGCAGATATTACAGATATTAAAAATGTGGTAAGTGAAATTAAAAACTCACTGGAAGGCCTCCATAGGAGTAACAATTGCTGAAGAATCGGTGAGCTCCAAGATGATGTGCAGAGAGTCTCTAAAGAACAGTAGAAGATGGGATAAAGATTCACTATAAATGAACAGACAACAAGAGATAATCAGGATGAAGTTAAAAGAAATAACATAAGGGTCATTGGAGTCCCAGAGGGCCAAGAAGATAATCTGCATGAAGAAGCAACCGTCAAAGTCATCACTGCTGAAAAGTTCCCAGAATTAGAGTGTTTGCTCCCAGATTCAGGAAGGCCCGAAGGGTACCAGCTAAAGGAAACCCCAATAAGAATACTCCAAGACACATCCTAATTACTTGATCACTTGAATCACTTGATCAATTGAATTCATCGATTTGCTCGGCGGGCGCCAGTAACATTTCCATTGGACCCTATCAGTGCCAATGTAGCCCAATGGCATCTGGTTGATTCAGGAATATGAAGAGGAAATTGAATCAGTAATTAAAAGTCTACCCAAACTCAAAAGCCCAGGTCCAGATGGATTCACCAGTGAATTCTTCAAAACCTTTCAAGAGGACCTACTTCCAGTCCCTTTCAAGCTCCTCAAGGAAATTGAAGAAACAGATACACTCCCAAATAGCTCCTATGAAGCACATATCACCCTGATATACAAAGCAGACAGAGAGGTCACAAAAAAGGAAAACTACAGGCAATTTCCCTGATGAACACAGATGCTAAGATCTTCAACAAATTACTAGCAAATAGAATTCAAAGAGTCATCAAGAAGATTATACACCACGACCAAGCAGGCTTCATTCCAGGAACGCAAGGATGGTTCAGCATCATATCAACATAATACATCACATCAATGAGAGGAAAAATAAAAATCATATGATCATATCAATAGATGTAGAGAAATAATTTGACAAGATCCAACACCCATTCGTGATAAAAACTCTCCATAAAATGAGAATTGATGGAACCTTCTCAATATAGTCAAAGCCATCTATTCCAAGCCCACAGCAAGCATCATTCTCAATGGAGAAAAACTGAAAGCCTTCCCCTAACATCAGAGACAAGACAAGGTTGCCCACTCTCACCACTGCTATTCAATATAATACTGGAAATACTAGCCATAGCAATCAGGGAAGAAAAGTATATTAAGGACATACAATGGGAAAGAAAGAAGTCAAACTGTCAGTATTTGCAGATGACATATTATACCTAGAGAACCCTAAGTTCTCTACCAAAAAGCTGCTAGGAACAATACATTCTTATAGTAGAGTGACAGGGTACAAAATCAATACCCAAAAGTCAGTGGCTTTCCTATATGCAAACAGTGAAAGGGAAGAAATAGAGATTAATTCACAATTGCACCACAGAAAATCAAAACCTAAAAATCAGTTTGACTAAGAATATAGAGAATATGTATAAAGAAAACTACAAAACATTGCTTCAAGAAATAACAGAGGACCTGAGGAAATGGAGACATATTCCCTGCTCATGGATTGGGGGAATTAACATGATCAAAATGGTAATACTCCCTAGAGCTTTATACAAATTCAATGTGGTCCCTATATGTATGCCCATGACATTCTTCAAATAAATTGACCAAACACTCCTGCAATTCATCACTATCACTATCACTATCTTCCCGTTCACCATCTATTTGCTCGAGCGGGCACCAGTAATATCTCCATATGTCCTGTCTCATGCTAGTGGAGCCCAAGGACATCTGCTTGCTCCAGGAACATAAAGAGTCTCAAACCATTATATTAGGGGGATGGGAATGACCTAATATAATTGTTACTGGTATTTGGCATATCAAATACGACATGGGCAGCTTGCCATGCAGGTGGCATACTACAAAGTCACCTCTAAATATAGCATTTATTGATGAACCACGTGGCTGCAAGCGGCCGCATGAGCCAAGCTGTGATAGGCTCGTCTGCTGGGTGGAGTTCTGATGAGAGGGAAGTCCGGATGTGGAAAATGGCGGCCCTCATGGAGTGGGGGATTGTCTGGCTTGTTGTGAGGCTCTACTGGTGTGGTGGGCCAGGGCTAGAACCCGCCATCCCTCCCGGGTGCCTTGTGAGTGGCTGGGCAAAGGACAAGCAAGTGGCAGCTCTGTCCCATGTCTGTGAGTTTCTGGATCAGCATACCTGGACCGGATTGAAAAAAAACTGCTGCAGGGTGGGTGTTGATGATCCGGGCTGTGATAGGCTGTCTTCTGGTGGAGTTCTGATGAGAGGAAGTCCAGATGTGGAAAATGGCAGCCCTCATGGAGTGTGGGGGCTCGTCTGTTTGTTGTGAAGCTCTGCTGGGGTGGTGGGCCAGGGCTAGAACCCTCCATCCCTCCCGGGTACCTCGTGATTGGCTGGGCACAGGGCGAGCAAGTAACAGCTCTGTCCCATGTCTGTGAGTCTCTCCTGCAATTCATATGGAATAAAACTCCATGAGTAGCTAAAGCAATCCTTGGCAAAAGAAAATGGGAGGTATCAATTTCTCCAACTTCAAACTCTACTACAAAGCAGTTGTAATCAAAGCGGCATGGTATTGGTATAGAGACAGACCAGTAGACCATGGAATAGAACTGAAACACACTTGCCAATATGTGGTCGCTTAATCTTTGATAAAGACGCAAAGAATGATAAGTGGAGCAAAGAAAGCCTCTTCAACAGGCAGTGCTGTGAAAACTGGGCAGCTACAAGCAAAAAAAATGAACTTAGACCATTTTCTAACACTGTGCACAAAGGTCAGATCAAAATGGATCAAAGATCTCACATCAGACTTGAATCCATAGGTACATAAGAGAAAATATAGGAAAAACACTTTACAATATCAAATCTAAAGGCATCTTCAAAGATGAAATAGCACTGACAAAGCAAATGGAAGCAAAGATAAACTAATGGGATTATATAAAACTGAAACGCTTCTACACCTCAAAAGAAACAGTGACCAAAATACAGAGACAGCCCACAGACTATTCACTTACTTCCCATCCAATAAGGGGTTAATATCCAGGATATATCGGGCACTGGTAGAACTCTACAAGAAGAAAACGGTCAACCCTATCAAAAAATGGGGAGAAGAAATGAACAGAAACTTCCAAAAAAGGAGAAATTCGAATGGCCAAAAGGCAAATGAAAAGGTGCTCTTCATCAGTAATCATAATTGAGATGCAAATCAAAGCAACAATGAGGTATCTTCTCATGCCACAAAGACTGGCACACATCCAAAAGAGCAAGAACAACCTGTTCTGGCATGGATGCATGGAGAGAGGGACTCTCGTCCACTGTTGGTGGGAATGCTGACTGGTCCAACCCTTTTGGAAAATATGGACATTCCTTTAAAAATTAGATATTGAGCTCCCTTTTGACCCAGCAATACCACTTCTGGGAATATACCCTGGATTCTCAAAAACACACAGAAGAAACACTATCTGCATTCTGATGTTCATCTCAGCACTATTCAAATAGCCAGAATTTGGAAACATCCTGAATGCCCAAGAACAGAATACTGGCTAAAGAAACTGTGGTACATCTACACAATGGAAACGTGTGCAGCTGTCAAAAAAGACAAAGTCACGAAATTTACATGTAAAAGGATGGACATGGAGAGTATCATGCTGAGTGAAATTAGTCACAAAGTAAAAGGCAGATATAGAATGACTGCATTCATTAGTGGTATATAAATATATACTAGTGCTCTACTAATTATGGGAAATATTAGCACCACACCAGAACTGAACGTTGAATGTACACAAAGGCAGTCACATGATAATCCCTAAATGTCTGTAGGGAGAGCCACAATGTGTAAGAGAGAGAGAGAAAGAGAGAGAGAGAGAGAGAGATAAGAGAAATAGTGCCTCACATAGAGGCAGGCTTTAGGAGGGGAGGGAACTTGGGGATATGGTGGTGTAAATGGGGCACTGGTGGAGGGACGGATGCTGGAAATATATATGACTGAAACCCAATCATTAACATCTTTTAAATTGTATTCACACTTGGTACAATAAAAATTTTTTTTTAAAAAGAGAGAAAATTACAGACTGATATCCCTGATGATCACAGATGTAAATTCCTCAACAAAGTAAATCCTCTCAAACAGAATCTGACAACTTATCAAAAAGTTCATACAACATGACCTAGTAAGAATCATCCTGGGGATGCAAGGATGGTTTAACATTCACAAGTCAATCAACATAATACAAATATCAAGAAAAGAAAAAATAAAAACAATGTAATAATATAAATAGATGCAGAGAAAGCATTTGACAAAATCCAGCACCCATTAATGATAAAAACTCTGAACTGAATGGAAGTTAAAAGAACCTTCCTCAATATGGTCAAAGCAAACTATCGTAAGTTCACAGAAGCATATTATCAATGAGGAAAAATTAAAGTCTTTCTCCTAAGATCAGGGACAAGACAAGGCTGCCCACTTTCACCACAGTACTGGAAGTACTTTCCATAGCAATTAGGCAAGAAAAAGATATCAAGGGCTTCCAGACATGAAAGTAATTAAGTGAAGCTTTCACTGTTTGCAGATGACATGATACTGTACTTAGAAAATCCCAAAAAGTCCACCAAAAATCTCCTAGAAACAATAGAATTGTATAATATAGTGGCAGGTTACAAAATCAATACCCCAAAGTCCATGGCTTTTCTATACACGAACAAGAAATAGAGGAGAGAGAGATTAAGAAAACAACCCCATTCACCATTGTGCCTGGGAAAATTAAGTACCTCAGAAACAGTTTAACAAAAGAGGTGAAGGATCTATACAAAGAAAACTTTGAAACACTACTCCAATAAATAAAAAAAGGACACAAGAAAATAGAAACACGTCTCCGGATCATGGATTGGGAGGATGAACATTGTCAAAATGGTAATACTTCCAAAGCATTATATAGATTTAATGCAGTTTCTATAAGGGTATTCATGACATTTTTAAAAGAAATAGGCCATGCAATCCTGAAATTCATATGGAACAACAAATGACCACGAATAGCTAAAGCAGTCCTTGGGGAAAAGATGGGAGGCATCACCTCCCCAACTTTAAACTACTATAAAACAGTGGTAATTAAAACAGCATGGTATTGGAATAAAGATAGACCACAGGCCAAAGGAACAGAGTAGAATATCCTAATACTGATGCTCAAATCATCTAATTTTTACCTAATCTTTACTGATCACCTAATCTTCAGTAAAGAGCAAGAAATGTGAAGTCGAACAAGGACATTCTCTCCAACAAATGATGCTAGGAAAACTGAACAGAAACATGGAAGAAAATGAACTCAGACCTCTCTCTAATGCCAGTCACAAAAGTAAGATCAAAACAGATTAAAGACTTCAATATCAGACCTGAATCCATAAGGTGTGTGGAGGAAAACATGGGCAGAACTCTCCATGACATTGAAGCTAAAGGCATCTTCAACGATGAAACACAGCTGACCAAGCAAGTGGAACAAAGATAAACAAGTGTGACTACATGAAGCTAAAAAACTTCTGGACTTCAAAAGAAAGTGACCAAGGTAAAAAAAAAATAGCCCACAGATTGGGAATTTGATAAGGAGTTAATGTCCAAAATATATAAGGCACTGGTAGAACTTTACAAGAAAAAAAATCCAACCCCATCAAAAAATGGAGAGAAGAAATTAAGAAAAACTTATTCAAAGAAGAAATACAAATGGTCAAAAGACACTTAAGAAAAATTCTCTGAATCACTAATCATCATAGAGATGCAAATCAAAACAACAATGAGATATCTCACCCACAGAGTCTGGCACACATACAAAAGAACAAGAACAACCAGTGCTGGCATGGATGCGGGAGAAAGGATCTCTTATTCATTTCAGTGGGAATGTCTACTGGTCCAACCTTTCTGGAGAAAAATATGGCCATTCCTGAAAAAGCTAGAAATATGACCCAGCAATACCACTCCTGAGACTATACCATGGGGCTTCAAAAACACAGAAAAAAACACCATCTGCACTTATACGTTTATTGCAGCACTGCTCGCAATAGCCAGAATTTGAAAACAGCGTGACTGCCCTAGAACAGATGACTGCATAGAGTAACTATGGTACATCTACACAATGGAATACCATACAGCTGTTGGGAAGAATAGTCATAAAATTTGCTTATAAATGAATGACATGGAAAATGTCATGCTGGTGAGGTTAGTCAGAACTAGAGGGACAGACACTGAATGATTGCACTTACTTGTGGTATGTAAAAAACATAATATGAGGGGCCAGTCTAGTGGATAGGGTGTTTGCCTTGCATGCAGCTGACCCAGGTTCAATCCCTGGCATCCTATATGGTCCCTTGATTACGGTCAGGAGTAATTCCTGAGTGCAGAACCAGGAGTCACCCCTGAGCATTGCCAGGTGTGATCCAAAAAGTAAAAAAAAAAACAAACCATATTATGAAACCAATAACCAATGACAGTAGATGCAAAGGTCAGGAGGTTTGGTCCATGGTTGGAAACCTGCTACAACCTCTTGTGGAAAATGCAGTTAGGATAGGGAAGGAGCCACTATGATAAAGATAGTGGTAAGTGATCACTCTAAAAAAAACACTGCATGCAGAATAGGTAAAGGAACAAACATGGTAATTTAGGTGCTCTAATCCGAAATTTGGTACAGATTTTATATTAGAACTGTGTACCAAAATATCTGTATTGCAAACCATACTGCCCAATAGGAGAGAGAGAGAGAGAGAGAGAGAGAGAGAGAGAAGAGAGCGAGGGATAAAGAAGTGCCTGCCATACAGACAGCTGAGGCGTGGGGTATGGATGGAGGTTTGTAGGAGGATAAAGGGGCACATTGGTGATGGGAAATGTGCAGTGGTGGAGGGATGAATGTTAGAACATTGTGTGACTGAAACACGATCATGAACAGCCTTCTAATTGTACTGCACGATGACTCAATGAAATACATTTAAATAAATAAATAGAAATATTACCTATTTTATACTAGCAAAAAAGGGATAAAATGTACTTGATATTAGCATAGAACATTATAGAATATACATCCATGCGTACTGGACCCAGCACCAAGCTCCAGTGCTTTTCCATCATAAAAAGGACCTCTCTCGCTCTCCATGCTGCATACTCGTTATCCTTTCTCTCTAATCACTTGATCACTTGATCACTTGATCACTTGAATCCCGTTACTCATCGATTTGCTCGAGCGGGCGCCAGTAACATTTCCATTGGACCCTATCACGTGCCAATGTAGCCCAATGGCATCTGGTTGATTCAGGAATATGAAGAGCCTCAAACCGTTCCTTCAGGGTCTTAACAAGGAAGTCTGACCATCTTGTAGGTGGGCGGCCACGTGATCTTTTGACATCCCGTGGGATCCAGTCGGTAACGGCTCTAGTCCAGCGGTTGTCTCCAAATCGCATTACATGTCCAGCCCATCTCTCTAATAACCACCAGTTTTCACTGAGTCTAGTCATTTTTTGTTGTTTTTACCAGTTTATATACTTAAGTTATATCCCACATAAAAGAAATTATCCATTAACTTTCACTTCTTCACCTATTTCACCTAGAATAACCATGTCAAGTTCCATCACTTTCGTAGCAAATGGCATAATTTCATAATTTTTACTAGCGAAGTAGTATTCTCATGATTGTTTAAATCAAAGTTTCTCGGTCCATTCAAGTGTTTATGAGAATTTAGGTTGCTTTCATATATTGGCAATTGTGAGTAATGCTAATATGAAAAAGATATACAAAAATACTACTTTCAAGTAAATGTTTATGCATCTTTGGGATATATTCCTTTGCATGGTGTTGCTGGATCATACGGAATTTCCATGTTTTTACTTTGTTTTGTTTTGTTGAAGGGGCCACACTCAGCAGTGCTCAGGGGTTGCTCCCCGGCTCTGCACTCTGGAACCACTATTGGCAAACTTGGGCGACAATATGGGATGCCAGGGATTGAACTTGTGTGCAAGAGTCCTACCCACTATACTATCTCTCTGACCACTGCATGTTTATTTATTTTTGCTTTTTGAGCCACACCCGGCAATGCTCAGGTTGTGAATCTGGTTACTCCTGGTTCTGCACTCAGCAATTACTCCTAGCAGTGCTTGGGGGACCATATGGGATGCCAGGGATCGAGCCCGGGTCAGCTGCATGCAAGGCAAATGCCCTATCCACTGTGCTATCACTCCAGTCCCTATGTTTATTTTATAAAGGATGCTTTATACTGTTTTCCATAGATGCTGCACCAATTTATATCCCCACCAGCAGCGTATCAACGTTTCTTTTTCTCCACATCCTTGCAAATATTTGCCATTTTTCTCCAACTTCTAAAAAAAAATTAGGTCATTCTCACCCGTACAAGGTGATATCTCATGATGAATTGCATTTGCCTTTCTCTAATAAGATGTTGCACAGTTAAAATTAAAGATAAAATGCCAATACTTTACTTCCTTAGGAAAAGTGTTTCTCTTTGTATTAGTCATTCTAGATATACATTTTTAAAGGATATTACAGGTATTCCTTGACTCACTATGGGCAAGTATGCCCCTATAAACCTATAATAAATCGAAAGCATCAAAAATCAGAAGTTTATTTAATACCTCTAACTTTAGTCTTGCCAACCTTAAACATGTTCAGAACATCAGTTCAAAGTGGAGAAAAGTAATTTAACACAAAATCTATATAATAAAATAATATAAGCATAATATTATAAAGCATTGAATATCTCATGTAACTTACTGAACATACTGAAGGTAATAAATAGGGTGTTCTAATCCAAAATTTGGTAAACAGTTTCTATTAGAACTGTGTCACTTTGCACCTTTGTAAAGTAAAAAATTAGTTTAGTTGAAGGATTATAAATTGGATATTATTTTTTAAAAATTTTTTTATTTTTTAAATTACAACGATATACAATTAAAAAGTTCATATTTGGGTTTTGGTCAAACAGTGTTGCAGCACCCATCCCGCCACCAGTGCCCATCTCCCACCACCAACGTCCCCGGTTCCCTCCCCCTCCCCCAGCCCTGCTCCATGGCAGGTTCTTTATTTCTTTCCATTTCTCTCTCTTTCTCTTTTCCTTCCCCTCCAGACTATGGATTACAGAACATACATTAAAGGGTTGTCATGTGTATCCTTTTGCCTCTATTTAATGCTTAGTTCTAGGTTGGCATTAGTACCCTCGACAATTGTTAGCACACTGTTCCATTTTCTGTCTTACCTAACCTCTGACTCCCACACGTTTGTGATAATTTCCACCTTTGACAAGACCTCCTGATACATGTTTCACTTGACCTTGGATATTGGTATCATAATATGTACCTATATTTATTTTTAAAATACGTACAGGGACTTTTATTTTCTTTGGAAGAATTGAAACTGGTGACAGTTCTTTCCGTTGTCTTCTTTTACCATGGGCCTTCCCAGTTGTGCTTGGATTTACCTCAGTCTTCTCCACTCCTTTGAATGATCACTCCAGCCGGAAACTGAGGCCAGTTTCCCAAAACTTAGGAGGCAACTCCAGCACTGTGTCCCCAGAGTTATCTGTACAATACC
The DNA here is from genome assembly GCA_021461705.1 of Cryptotis parvus. Taxonomy (NCBI): domain Eukaryota; kingdom Metazoa; phylum Chordata; class Mammalia; order Eulipotyphla; family Soricidae; genus Cryptotis; species Cryptotis parvus. The sequence continues at coordinate 17,915 of JAJIBD010027228.1, read as the reverse complement.
GTATCCCAGTGGTAGTCTAGATACACATGAAGAAGATTCACCAGGTCACTATGTCTGGGTCAATAGCAAAGTGCTATAATCAAACAGAGATCAACTCAATGCTTTCCTTTGAAATGCCAATAATAAAGGTTATCCGACAAAGTTCAGGAGGAGAGTGTAGGGGTTCCCTTCTGCCTCAGGGGACCAGCAGTCAGCGGATGGAGAAAGACACGAGAATCCAGAAAGTTTCTAGAGGCTTTACTGGCACTTGTTCTGGTTATACAAATCAGCAATAGGAAAACCCCAAACTTAGGGCTCCTGGCTGGGCCCTGGGTTTAGAACCCTAGGCCAAAATGGCCGCCACCACGTGTTAAGGCCCAGCAGGGAGGAACACAGAGGAGAGGAGGAGAAGGCAAAGGGGCTAGAGAGTGAGAAAGAAAGCAGGCAACTGTTTTATATTCCTGCAACACAGATAGCCCACTCCAACAGAAAGCAGTCAGGGTCAATTCCACTTGGGTAATTTCTCCCAGGATCTGACCTAGTCCTTTGAGATGTTAATGCCGACCAGCTAGATCTGCCTTGGAAGCAGCCCTGCAGAGCAGTGTGGAGGAAGGACATTTATCTTTTTTTTTAATTATTTTAAATTTTTTTTTTCAAATTTTATTACACCACTTTTAGACATACAATTGCAAGATGCTCATGTAGAGTTATGGTTCCACAGTGTTCCAACACCCATCCCTCCATCCGAACCCATCTCCCATCACCAATGACCCCACCTCCCTCCCCCTCCCACACCTCAACTACTTGTCGGGTTCTGTATGTCTTTTCTCTCCTTTTTATCTCTCCTTCCCGCCAAACTTTCCTACACATCGTAGAATGCAGTACATTAAATGACATAACTGTTTCCACTAGTTTAAGCGGCAGCCCAACTTAGGGGCCTCATGGTCAGCATCTGGACAGCGAAGGTGACGGCTAGTGTGGTGGGCAAGTCTCCGGCTGCTTCCGGGACCCCCCAGAGGTGATGAGCCCACTCCCAAAACCCGTCTGTCCTCCTGGGAGCCGCATGGTCAGCTAAGTCTGGGGAGAGCTGAGTTCCAGCTTCCCCAGCCGCATGTGAGGCTCTACATGTTATGGCTGGTCGTCCCCGGGCAGCTCCTGGGCAGGGTCACCAAGCTCGGACAAAATGGAGTGGGGAAGGGCCGGCCCTGGCTCCATCTGTCGAATTCCCGGTGATTTCCGCTTCTGGGAGCTGCCTACCTGGGCTCGAACTCATTTTGCTCGGTTAATCTGGTCTTGAGGTAGCATCCCTCCCAGGTGGGTTGATTATGTTGCAGTGTCCGGACAGTGAAGGTGACAGCTAGTGTGGTGGGCGAGTCATCCGGCTGCTTCCGGGACCCCCCACAGGTGATGGGCCCACTCCCAAAACCCATCTGTCCTCCTGGGAGCCCCATGGTCAGCTAAGCCTGGGGAGAGCCAAGTTCCAGCTTCCCCAGCCGCGTGTGAGGCTCTGGGGACGTTTATCTTTACCAATGAATAACTTACAGCTAAGTATAAATTTCTCCAAGCAATCACAAGAGTCTCATCTTTACTTCATAGTTATTTCATACTAGAGTTTAGACTTTTAGAGAGCCATGCTTGCTTGCTTGGGGAAAAACAGCATTTCCCTCTGGTCTAACTAATTAGATATCCACCGTGGTCAGGTAAGTATACTGGTAAGATCTAGCTAGTCCCACGATGATTGTGACAGCATAAGTAAAAAATATACCAGCCAGCATAGAATACATGGTAAGATAAACCGCGACATTCAAACTGTCCTGTCCCATCTACAAAATGGCCTGCAGGAGGCAACTCCAGGCAAGATTCAGAGGCTCTGGGCAGCACTGTACTGCAACAGAGGTTAATAACAAGAGAATATAAACAGAAACATCAAGCCCCATTTCAACACTGGTCTCATTTCCAATAGGTACTTACTGCATTTCTGATGAGTTTTTCCTTGCAACATGCCAGAAGTGCCAGGAGGAATGGACACCCCTTCGAAAAACACTCAATCATCATTATAGGTTGGTATAGAAACAGGCCTCCTGATATGTCATTCCCAACGTTCTCCCTTCTGAAATCCGACATGCCATCTCGTCGGTAAAGAAGGGAACAGCACCAGGCCCAGACAAAGTCAGACCCGAACACCTGAAGAATCTGCCATCGGTACTCATCAATACACTAGCTTGGCTCTTCACATGCTACCTGTCCGAATGCAAGGTGCCCTCCCAATGGAAAACCAGCAGGACAGTTCTACTGTTCAAGAAGGGAGACATTCACGACATCGGCAACTATCGCCCCATCTGCCTGTTGTCTGTCATCTACAAGCTGTTTACACGAGTCATCCTGAACAGGATTAGCAGAACACTAGATGAAGGACAACCACGCAAGCAAGCAGGCTTCCGGAAAGGATTCAGCAGAACTGACCATATCCACACGGTAACCAAGCTCATTGAGTTTTTTTTTTTTTTTTGCTTTTTGGGTCACACCTGGCGATGCTCAGGGGTTAGTCCTGGCTCTGCACTCAGGAATCACTCCTGGCGGTGCTCAGGGGACCATATGGGATGCCGGGGATCGAACCCGGGCCTGCATAGGCCGGCCGCGTGCAAGGCAAACGCCCTACCCGCTGGGCTATCGCCTCCGGCCCCAAGCTCATTGAGGTTTGTAGGGAGTACAAGATGCCGCTCTATCTCACGTTCATTGATTTACTGAAAGCCTTTGATTCTGTGGAGACTGAAGCAGTCAGTCATCGAAGCCCTAGTCAAACAGGGTGTTCAAACCAATACATCAAGATCCTTCAATTTACAGAAAGCCTTTTGATTCTGTGGAGACTGAAGCAGTCATCAAAGCCCTAGCCATCTCATCAGTAAAGAAGTCATCGATTTACAGAAAGCCTTTGATTCTGTGGAGACTGAAGCAGTCATCGAAGCCCTAGCCAAACAAGGTGTTCAAACCCAATACATCAAGATCCTTCGTGAGCTGTATTATGGACTCACCACCAGGATCTCACCATTCTACAAAGAAGTGATCATTAATGTGAAAAGAGGGGTTCGACAGGGTGATACCATTTCACCAAAACTCTTCAGTGCCACCCTCGAGAACATCATGCGAGAAATAGAATGGGAAGGAATGGGAGTGAAGATAGGTCTACAGCTGAATCTAAAGAAAACTATGCTCATGAAGAATAAACTAGTTCCAGAGGCCCCATTCACTCTCAATGGAACAAACATCTCTGAATGCAGCAGTTATGTGTACCTAGGTCGAGAAATCAACATGATGAACGACCTAAAACCTGAGCTGCGCAGGAGGAAGAGAGAGCGGCATGGAATGCCTTCAAAGGCATCGAAGAAATAGCTAAAAGGACAAAGAACCTCCGGCTCTAGGCACATCTCTTTGACTCCACTGTTCTCCCTGCATTAACATACGCCTCAGAGACCTGGGCCCTACAAAAGCAGGATGAGAATGCTATTCGGGTCTCCCAGAGAGGAATAGAAAGAGCTATGCTTGGAATATCACGCCTCACTCAAGTGAGAGAAGGAATCCGGAGTTCTGACCTCTGTCGCTATTCCAGAATCAGGGATGCTGTCTCGTTTGCCAAGGCATCGAAAATCAGATGGGCTGGACATGTAATGCGATTTGGAGACAACCGCTGGACTAGAGCCATTACCGACTGGATCCCACGGATATCAAAAGATCACGTGGCAGCCCACCTACAAGATGGTCAGACTTCCTTGTCAAGACCCTGAAGGAACGGTTTGAGGCTCTTCATATTCCTGAATCAACCAGATGCCATTGGGCTACATTGGCACGTGATAGGGTCCAATGGAAATGTTACTGGCACCCGCTCGAGCAAATCGATGAATAACGGGATTCAAGTGATCAAGTGATAGAAATAGGCCAATTTCTTCCCCTTCAGTTGGGATTACTCTGAGTGTGTGTTTTGTGCTAGGGCTAGACTCCAGCTCCCATGAAAGCTGGCTGGTTAGCACACCTTTGATTGGCAGCCCTCCCAGACCCTGCTAGCTTACCTCCTCTTCTCACATAAACTCTTTGCACTCCAGTGCTTCTCCTAAAATCACCTCCTCAGAGAATCCAAACTGAGACAATGTCCACTTCAAAAAAGCATCTACATGTGCCAAACTCCTGGTGCCAAGGTGCACTTTCCTATAAAGTCTTTTTCCTATCCCTTTCAATCACCTTTCTTTTCCTCTTCTTTCTCCTCCACTGATTTCTAAACCTCCACATTCTTCTCTTCAGTCTCTTGGTCTCTTTCTTTTCCTGCTTTGCAGTGACAATTCATCTAGAAGACTGAAAACCCTTTGCACTGCTGAAGCCAGAAACTCCGCCCCTCCCCTCCCCTCCCTCCCCTCCGTCCCCTCACGGGGGTGGGGTATGGAGGTCTTCAGGCCCGCTCACCTGCACTCCCAGGGATCTTTGGGGCATCTTCACAGCCGCCCGCCACTGCATCCTGGGGCCCCAGTGAGTGCTGGCACCCGGCTGGTCACTCCTGTAGCTGCTGCTTCCTGGGTAGCCAACTTGGTTTGACTCTGTTCAAGAACCACCAGTGGGAGCTCTGGGATTGTCTACACCACATCCTGATGAGGAAAGGCAGTCTGGGGGGCAACAGTCAATGCTGACCCCCAGTGGAGAGGATTTGTGTGCGTGTGCGTGGTGGGGGCAGGCAGCTTCAGGCAAGGGGCAGAGGGCAGGCAGTCCAGCCGGAGTATCATGGAGGGCAGCCAGCCCAGGCAAGGGCAGGAGGGCAGCCAGCCCAGCCGGGGGAAAGAGGGCAGGCAGTCCAGCAGGGTATCATGGGGGGGCAGCCAGCCCAGCCGAGGGGTAGAGGTTCCTCCTGGAAGGCCCCAAATGGCCAGGGAGGCCCAGGATGACCCTCAGCGCATGAGGATGAACCACTGGCCCCACGAGATGCTCTGGCTGCACCCTGGCCAGCGAGCAAACAGGGCTCATTCTGTCCCATTACCGCACATCCTGCCCCTCTATGGCCACGCCCATGACCACGCCCTCCAGCAGCCCCACCCCCGCCGTACATCCTAGTAGCCCCATTCCCTCCATGGCCACGCTCCGTGGCCACGCCCCCAAGCTGCCCCACCCTCACCAGGACACTCACTCAGCGTGTGGTAGTGAATGTTGGACACGAAGCCGAAAGGGAAGGGCTGCTGGGTGTCGTGAGGAGCACGGAGTCCTCAGTAGCCACGGCAAATACCAGGTAGGGCAAGGCCACCAGTCCGGAGCCCCTCTCCCCTGAGGGGTGAGAAGGGAAACAGGCCTCAGGGAACAAGCAGACGCTGGATTCCTTTCACTGTATTACTACATCTTCAGCTTTGCTTTTTCGGAGGGGAGGGAAGTGGGTCTCTGTCTGGCAACGTTTAGGGGCTGCTCCTGACTCCAGGTCACGCCCAGCAGTGCCCGGGACGGAATCTGGGCCTCTAACACACAGAGCCTGCGCTCAGGCCCTCGCACGCTCTCCAGTCTTCTCTATTTACTGTGCACAGATCACCATGTCTTGGTCCACGGCTCCAGGCCCCAAGGTCCAAACGAATTCAAGGGAGAACAGCAAAGCCGAGAGGAAAGAGGCAAGCGGTGAAAAGAGCCTTGATCAGACGAGACAGCGAAGGCACCGCCTTCTGCGGGTGGCCTGGCTCAATCCCCAGCCCCGTAAGCCCTGAACGCTGCCAGGAATCCGATGCCAGCCGGATGTGCTCATCTTCATGTTTACAGCATGAGCATGAAGGGATGCCACCCATCTGCTCCGGCAGAGACACGACACTGCTGCAGGGGTTCCAGGTCGTTTTAAGGCCAAGGGCTGAGCCCAGGCTGCATGCGAGAGGCCCAGGTCTAATGCCCAGGTGGGCCCCAGACCACTGGAAAGCAGCTTAAATGAGCAGGCCGTGCAGACACGCCCACTCCATCTGACAGCAGCACGCACCTGCTTCGAGCCCAGGTCTCAGCTCAAAGTAGACGGGACTTCATGCTGTCGTCATGGAACATGCGGTAAGTGCGGGCCTGCGGCACAGGCAGGCGTCAGTCCAGCCCACGCACATGAACACACACGTGCACACGTGCCACACATGTACTCTCGCCCGCGTGCATGCACACACGCACCCACGCATTTGAATACATGTGCACCACGCGGCACACACATACACACACACCCATGTACACACACGCACCCACGCCACGGAAACCCACGAGCCGGTGACTCTCCAGGCCCCTTCTGGCTCCTCACTGGCCCTGCCCCACGGTACAGCACTGTTCAGGTCATCTGGGCCCTTGTGTCGGGAAGGCTGTGTCTGCGCTGCTCAACTGGGCTCCTACAGCTGCTTCAGCAAACACCTGGGAGCCACCCACACCCCATACCCGCAGTGTTGGGGCGCCTGACGGGGTAACTGGACTGGGAGGAAGCAAGCCACAGCCCAGGTTGTTTCGTGAGCAAACGCTCAGAACTCCTCAATGGCGGAATGTCTTCGATTATTTTATTACTTTTGGTTTGGGGGTTGTTTCTGTGGGTGCGGAGTATGGACAGGGACCTCCAGCCCGCTTACATGAGCTCAGTCAGGTTCTCTTACCAGCCCCTGGATGCCTTTTGCGGGGAAATAGGGCAGGGACATGGCCCAGGGTCCAGACCGGCTCTGCCAGCTCGGCCCAAGCATGCCCTCCCAGCAATGGCTCCCCACCACGTCCTGTCCCGCGCCAGCAGGCTCCCTGCCCCTCAAGGCCCTGCCTCAGCCAGCCTGGTTCCCGCCAACTATTAGGGTCCTGGTTTAATGTGCCAGTCTCTTCCAGGAGCAAATCCCACTCTGTGGCCCACATCCCCGCCACTGGTTACCAGAGAACACGGCCAGGGCTCTACACTGGGGTGCAGAGGTCGTGTACCCCAAACCGAGGGAACCACATCTCGGGGTAGAACCTGGGACCCACCTGGTCAATGCTTCCCCGAGAACACTCTCCCACCACTGGCTCGCCCCGGTCCGCCACCAGCCCCAACACACCAACTGAGCCTTGACTGCCCGAGAGGAAGGAGCCCTAACCACAGGGACAGGCCGGGTCCTGGGTTCGGCCCAGCACGGCACGCCGAGTACAAGGTACCTCTCCTTCAGCCCCGATTCCAGAGCCACACGCTGCTTCTGAGTGCTGTACACCCTCAGGACCCTACAGAAAGGAAGAAGGGCTGACTTCTGTCTCCACACAGAAGCGAACCCATGCCCGGGTGGGCGCCATAGTACAGCGGGAGAGCACTAGCCTTGCACAGGGCCAACCCAGGTTAGATCCCGCACCATCTGGTCACCTGAGCCCTGCCAAGAGTGATTCCTGAGCAGAGTCAGGAATATTCCCTGAGCATCAGTATATGTGGCCCCAGACTAAATAAACGATCGGTTCGCCTACAGAAGACAGTCTGACAGTGACTAGGTGAAGGCAGATGCAAAGCCCGGAAGGCAGCTCTCCGCGAGGCAGCAATGCCTCCTGACGTCACTCTCTACAGGACACGTCTTCAAACAACAAGGACCCTGGTGCAGCAGGAGTCGGGAAGCTGCAGGCCTGTGGGCGAGCAGCTGGCACGAGCTATCTCACCCACAGGGATTTGCGGGAGTCAAGAAAACAGCAGGGATCAGAGCGATAGCAGAGCAGGGAGGGCGTTTGCCTTGCACGTGGCCAACCCGGTTTGATCCCCGCATCCCATATGGTCCCCTGACTGCCGCCAGGAATCATTCCTAACTGCAGAGCCAGGAATAACCCTGAGCATCACCAGGTGAACCAAAAAGCAACAAAAAAAAAAAAGAAAAGAAAAAGAAAAAAGAAAAGGAGAGCTATTGTAGCCAAGATAATTCTTCAGGTGGGTGAGCACTATGCCCAGCATATTTCTCTGGCTTTAAAAAAATTCTCTGTTGGGGCTGGAGCGATAGCCCAGCGGGTAGGGTGTTTGCCTTGCACGCGGCTGGCCCATGACGGCCCGGGTTCGATCCCCCGGCATCCCATATGGTCCCCCGAGCACCGCCAGGTGTAATTCCTGAGTGCAGAACCAGGAGAAACCCCTGAGCATTGCAGGGTGTGACCCAAAAAAGCAAAAAAAAAAAAAAAAAAAAAAAAAATTTCTCTGTTCCAGGAACACAACTGGCTGTAATTATGCTGTACACACAGCAATAAGTCCTCCTCAAAAAGAAGAAAATCTGGGCCAGAGCGATAGCCCAGCGGGTAGGGCATATGCCTTGCACGAGGCCGGCCTGTGCTGGCCCGGGTTCGATCCCCGGCATCCCATATGGTCCCCCGAGCACCGCCAGGAGTAATTCCTGAGTGCAGAGCCAGGAGAAACCCCTGAGCATTGCCGGGTATGACCCAAAAGGTAAAAAAAAAAAAAAAAAAAAAAAAAAAAGAAGAAAATCTCTTCGTTATAGCCAATCTAAAAGGAGTTGCGAGAAGTCACTGTACTGAACGGGAGGGGTTGAAACAACCACTGCAATATTAAACTGCATGATAAAAATAAGAGTCCAGTGTCCCCATGGGGGTACTTCTCGTTGCTTGTCGTATTTATGACTTTCTTCCTCAAAAGCCACCAAGATACTCAATGACATCTAAAGCTTGTCCTATAGCTCTCCACTTATTCAATATTCGCCAAATATTAATCGTGTGCTCGGCACTTGCCTTAGTTTATCATTTCCTCCTCATGCTCAAAAGAGTAACAGGGAAACAAAATGCTTCATAGGAAAACAAGCCAGGGACACTCAGACTAGATGCTGGCTTGCAGTCGGGCGCTGGGGCCTAAACACTTGAGCAGGAATCGTCCGAGCGAATGGAGGCAGGAGCCGGCAGGCCACAACATACCTGTCACAGCTCAGCGTGGTGATGTACTGGCCCAGAGGGTCCCAGGTCACCCCCTGTACGTAACTCTTGTGCTCATTGAAGATGGAGACCTTGTGGCCTACAGAGAGAACACAACGGCATGACGGCCTGCTTCACGCACAGGCGGCAGAGCCACGCAAAGCCACAGCACACAACCTTTGCTGATGTCCCAGATGATGGCCGTGTTGTCCACAGAGGCTGAGGCCATTAAGCTGTCATCTGTGGCCCAGCAGATGTCACAGACGTCCTGTATGTGGCCCCTAGAATCCAAAGAGGAAGCGGGGTGAAGCAGGGAGCAATTCCCATCTCAGCAAGAGAATCAGGCTCGGCAGGAGACAGCAGGGCGTAGGCGGGCCCACACACTGCTGCAGGCAGGGATATTCCTGCCGCAGCCTCTGGGCTGTGACCGCCTCCATATTGTGTTTCTAAGGCTGATTCCATTTGACTCAGAACCACATTATAGCAGCAATGAAGAGAATCTAATATAATTGTGCTTTCAGACTTTATAAACACTTTCTTTTGGGGGTGGGGGGGTCAAACCTGGCAGTGTCCAGGGATTACTCCTGGCTGTGTGCTCAGTCAGGGTCTCTCTTAAAGGGGCTCAGGAGTCACATGGGGTGCCAGGGATTAAACCTCGGCCTTCTGTGTGCAAAGCAGTTTGGTACTGTCTCCCTAGCCGCTCACACTCTTTTCTTCTCCCCCATACTCTTTTTAACCAAATGAGGCCACAGCATGCTCAGGGCCTTTGGCGTGTCAGGCATGTGCTGTGCCACCTGAACTATCTCCCTGGTCTGTGTTTTCTTCTTTTAAAATGTTTTTTTTTTTTTTGCGGGGCCCAGAGCAACACACAGTGGGGAGGGTGTTTCCCTTGTACGCAGCCAACCCAGGTTCGATTCCCAGCATCCCATTGAGTCCCCGAGCAGAGCCAGGAGTAATTCTGAGTCCAGAGCCAGGAGGAATCCCTGAACATTGCTGGGTTTGACCAGAAAACAAAGAACAACAAGAGAAACCAAATGGGGTAGTCTCACACACTAAGCACTTTCCCCCGCCCTATCGCTCCAGCTTGTGCCTTGCTTTCCTTCTCCATCACACTGCTGTGCCGCGGACACACACATCAGAGGCGGCACTCGCTGGATGCCCCTCGCTTATCCATACGATGTTCCCACCTTGGTCCATGTGCACTGCAGGTGAGACACTCGCTGGGGACCCCAAACAGCAGAGGTACCAGGTCAGCGCTCAGCATGCGGGCAGTGGCCTCATGTGTGCGTGAGCCTGAACCCCAAGACTATTCGCCCCAGAGTGGCCTGTGGCCCCCGACTCCCTGTCCCCGGCCCCACCTCCCCAGCCCTACCTCAGGGTTTTGATCACTGTCCAGTTCTCCTTGTTGAGCTGGGCCTCGTCCCTCGTCGGGGAAAGCCACCGGTCTGGCTCCTTGTTGTCGTTCACCTTCCACAGCAGGATGACGGCATCTGCGGGAAAGCGGTAAGCCGCAGGCCACGGGCCGCCGTTGACTTCTGAGCATCCGGACAGGAAGTCTGGCTTTTTGTTTGTTTTTGCTTTCTGGGTCACACCTGGCAATGGTCGGGGTTACTCCTGGCCGCTCTTGCCCCCGCTCTTGCACCCCGCTCCTCAAGCATATCCTGAATGTGCTTTCTGGTCAAGTTCTATCTCCGAGTTTCAGATGCCCCTTGGAAGATGCTGCTCTCTGGTATCAGCCTGCTCGACTTTAGCCTGTTTGAGATATGGGAAGGACTCTCTTTTTCTCGTCATCCCACCCCCTTTTTGATGCTGTCTGGTTTAAACAATTTCCTAAGCTCTCTGGCATAAATATTTTCACTCATGTTGTCACAATCATGTTCAAGACTTTGCTTCTCAGGACCCAGAACATTAGCACTGTAAGGCATTGTAAGGCAATTGCTAATGGTCAGTGTACAGTGTGGGAACAGTATGACACTACTGGCCTCCAGGTGCTGCTAACTACACTGAGTAGACAGGGATCCAAAGAAGTGTCACCATTCCTACGAAAGGAACCGTCCATGAGACCTGGCTCCACCAAGCAATTCCCCTGAGTCTAGTTATTTGGGTCGGGATGTGGTTTCTGAGTTATTCTAGTGACTCTCATACCACATCAATATGAAACTAAGAAATCTGCCAGAGCCTGCAGGCACCTCACAGGCTTCTCAACAGCTGATATCCTGGTCAAGCTAGACAGAAACTTCCTGGTGCTGAGTGTGGCAGCCCAGCTCCTGCTCCACTCAGGGTGGCTTTGCTGGTTGCTCAATATGACAAGAACGGAGATCGTTGCAGGTGCCCATCTCATCGGGGGCAGAAAAGAGTGGGGCCTTCTTCCCTCGAACCACAGTGAGGTCACAAAATGCCCAGGCTCAGCTCAGACTCTGGCTCAGCTCATATTCAGGCAGTGGAAGGTGCTATGGGTGGGAGTCAAGAAAGCATCACTGGGGCTACTAACCGAGTTGTCCCTGGGACTTGGTAATGTCCGTTGTAATATGAGGTCCTCATTCTTTGCACTACTCCAATACTCATAGCAATTCTCTCCCACCACAATAGAACCCACATTGCAGGAGGAAGTAAGTGATCACGATCACGATCTTCCCGTTCATCATCTATTTGCTAGAGCGGGCACCAGTAATATCTCCATACGTCCTGTCTCATGCTAGTAGAACCCAAAGGCATCTTCTTGCTCCAGGAACATAAAGAGTCTCAAACCATTATATTAGGTCATGGGAATGACCTAATATAAATGTTACTGGTATTTGGCATATCAAATACAACACGAGCAGCTTGCCAGGCTCGCCATGCAGGTGGCATACTCTTGTAGTCACCTCTAAATAAAGCATTTAATGATGAACCGCGGCGGCCGAAAAAAAAAAAACTGCTGCAGGGTGGAAGTCGATGATCTGGGCTGTGATAGTCTGGTCTGCTGGGTGGAGTTGTGACGAGAGGGAAGTCCAGATGTGGAAAATGGTGGTCCCCATGGAGTAGGAGGGGGTTGTCTGGCTTGTTGTGAGGCTCTGCTGGGGTGGCAGGCCAGGGCTAGAACCCGCCATGCCTCCCAGGCGCCTCATGAGCGGTTCGGCACAGGGAGAGCAAGTAGCAGCTCTGCCCCATGTCTGAGAGTCTCTGGTTCAGCATACCTGGGCTTTATTTATTCTTAGACGACAGAGCAAATCCATCTGGGGACTGGGGACTGGAGTTCTGAGACTGCACTTTCTCCTCTGAAGTAAGTGATACAAACAAAAATATCAGCACAGCAGGTAAGGTGTGTGCCATGCACACTTGGTTCCCCAAGCACCACCAGGAGTCATCCCTGAGTAGAGTCAGGAGAAAGCCCTGTATACAGTGGAGTATGTCCCCATAAACAAACATATATATATATATATATATATATATATATAAATTACAGGAATTTTTTTCCTTCTCATCCAACAACTAGAGCAGCTGAGTGCAGAGGAGGGGACAAATAACCCTGGGCACTGATCCTAGACAACTGATATACTGATATGTCAATTAATCCACTGGAGTGGGTTTGATGTGGAGACAGCAAAGGTGTTAGAGGGTGTTTCTGTCCTTGCTCCTGAGACCGGCCTCTCCCATAAGCCTCCTCTTTGCCATGACAGCAAGCTCCCCATCTATTTCTTGGAGACCCAACCCCTTGTGGAGAACAACTCCACTCTTCACATGAGAAAGAATGCATGAGGTAAGAAGGAAACTGTTTTTCCTGTGATGACTTCATAATTGATTTTTTGCTCTGACTAAGCCATCCCTCTAGAGAACGAACTTTGTGAACTGGAAAACTCTACTCATTCTTCAGAAGGCCTCAGTTTCCTGCCCCATATTGTCACTTTTTCTTCCCAAATCACCTCAAGGGTCACCATGAGAGACAATAAAGGACTTGCTGGCAGCCTGGAGTGCTGCCAAACCTCACCATTCCTCAGACCAGCCGACTGCCTCACACCCACCTCCCAGACCCTGCCCGCTCCTCCAGGTGCATTTGGAATTCCTTTTGACCCCACTCCGGCCACACACAGAATAAACTATACAACAAAGGGCTTGCTGGCAGCCTGGAGCACTTCAAAAGCCTTGCCATTCCTTGGGCCCGTCCAACTCACCATCCAACCCCTGCCAACCAGTCTGAAATCCAGGTTTCATACCCCAAAACTCGAAACAGTTTTTGGCTATCCCATATAGGAACACCGGGGTACATAGTCAATACTCCCCACATCCCATAGTCACAATATCCCCAAATCCCACAAAACTTGGTGAACAACCGCCGACAACTCCCACTGTACTTGTGTGCCCAGCCACACAAGTACAGTCAAGTTGCAACCTTTAAAGGTCATAACGGTGAAACAACGCAGAATTCCATCAAGCTCCGTGAGTGAAGTTACCTGCCAAGATGAGCCAAGTAATAATGATGAGCTGTATAACCTTTCCAATAAGGAATTTTGAAGGGAGCTGTTAAAGATGCATAAGAAGCTCAAAGAAGCAATGGAACACAGAGCCAATAAAATGCAAGAGGACATGAAAGCAGAAATGAGAAAAATGGAAATGAAAATGCAAGCAGAAATAAAAGCTATTTAAAATGAGGTGGGGAAATGAAAAACTCACTGGAAGGCCTTCGCAGCAGAGTCACAGCCGCTGAGGAGAGAATCAGTGAGCTCGAAGATGAGGTGCAAAGACTTTCTTGGCAACAGCAGAATATGGAAAAAAGATTCACAGAAAATGAACAGACAACAAGAGATAACTGAGATGAAGCCAAAAGGAATAACATAAGAATCATTGGAATCCCAGAGGGACAAGAAGAAAACCCTGACGAAGTAGCAACTATCAAAGCAATGATTGCTGAGAATTTTCCAGAACTTAAGAGTGCTTGCATCCATATTCAGAAGGACTGAAGGGTACCATCTAAAACAATCCAAGTATCTCTTCTGGGAATACCTACCCTCCCTCCTGCAGGTGTGTGTGTGTGTGTGTGTGTGTGTGTGTGTGATCTTTGCATCTCCTCAGAACTAACCAGCCCCAGGGAAAGCCGGAACTTTCACCAATGGGACCAAGGCACACAACCTTGGATCTGCCCCAGACCACTTCTGCCCTCCTCTTCCAGGAATGCCTCCCATCCCTCCTATAGATGTGTGTGATCCTTGCGTCTCCGTGGAACTAACCAGCTCCAGGGAACAGGCCGGAACCAGCCACCCCCATCCAAAACTCAAAAGCGTGTGGACACTAGCATGTCAATGCAATCTACTTATTGTCTATCTTGCATGAGGTACCAGTGAGCATTTGTTCCTATACTCCTTGTCACCCACTCAAACTCTGCAAACAGCCCAGACACCTACTAACTGTACTATCTAGCCACCCAAGAACTCACATTTGCAACCTACAATAGTCATAATGATAAAGCAATGCAAAATTCCATCAAGCTCAGTGAGTGAAGTCACTAGCCAGGATGAGCCAAGCAATAGCGATGAGTTGTATAACCTCTCTGAAAAGGATTTTCAGAAAGAATTGTTAAGGATGCATAAGAAACTCAAAGAAGCAATGGAATGCAAAATTGATAAAATACAAGAGGATTAAGAGAGAAGAAATGAGGAAAATGCAGACCAAATTACAAATGGAAATGATATATTAAAAATATGGTAAATGAAATAGAAAACACACTGAAAGGCCTCCATAGCAGAGTAACTACTGTTGAAGAAAGAATTAGTGATCTCGGGCCACCTGCCCCTCGAGGTGTTGCAGGTGTGGCTGCAGTGCCCAGCTGCATTGGCAGGTGGCAGACAGGAGATAGGCTTGTCTACACCCCCAGGGCTCTGACCTGTGGGCCCTGGATGGTGGATGGTCTGACATAGGAAGAACAGTGTGCAGCCACGCAAGAGTCTTGGATAATGAAGTAGGCTGGGACAGGTCCTTCCCAGGATCTTTCACATCTGTACAACATAATGATCATTGTAGTTGTAACAAACTGGGGAGGTTGCTGGGGAATTAGGAACTATAATGTCACATTAGAAATCACTGCTGAAGCCGGATGGGACTCGTCCACCACGCTAGCCACCATTTTCATTGTCCAGACGCTGGGAGAATGTCCCACGACCAGAGGACCAGCAAAGCCGGTTCGAGCCCAAGTAGGCGGCTCCAAGAGGCGGGAAGCACTGGGAAGTCGTCAGACGGAGGTGCGGTCACCCCCTTCCCCCTCCATCGTGACTAGCCCGGTTTCCCGCCCAGGAGCCGCTGACGGGCCGGCATCCAGAGTCTTGCAGACGGCTCGGGAGGCGGGAGCCTGGCTCGCACCGGGCCTCAGCTGACTATGGAACCCCGAAGAGGGCAGATGGGCTTTGGGAGTGGGCCCAGCGCCTCCGGAGGGTCCCGGAAGCAGCCGGATGGGACTCGTTCACCACGCTAGCCACCATATTCACTGTCCAGACGCTGGGAGAATGTCCCACGACCAGAGGACCAGCAAAGCCGGTTCGAGCCCAAGTAGGCGGCTCCAAGAGGCGGGAAGCACTGGGAAGTCGTCAGACGGAGGCGCGGTCACCCCTTCCCCCTCCATCGTGACTCAGCCCGGTTTCCCGCCCAGGAGCCGCTGGACGGGCCCGGCATCCAGAGTCTTGCAGACGGCTCGGGAGGCGGGAGCCTGGCTCGCGCCGGGCCTCAGCTGACTATGGAACCCCGAGGAGGGCAGATGGGCTTTGGGAGTGGGCCCGTCGCCTCCGGAGGGTCCTGGAAGCAGCCGGATGGGACTCGCTCCACCACGCTAGCCACCATTTTCACTGTCCAGACGCTGGGAGAATGTCCCACGACCAGAGGACCAGCAAAGCCGGTTTGAGCCCAAGTAGGCGGCTCCAAGAGGCGGGAAGCACTGGGAAGTCGTCAGACGGAGGCGCGGTCACCCCTTCCCCCCTCCATCGTGACTAGCCCGGTTTCCCGCCCAGGAGCCGCTGACGGGCCCGGCATCCAGAGTCTTGCAGACGGCTCGGGAGGCGAGAGCCTGGCTCGCGCCGGGCCTCAGCTGACTATGGAACCCCGAGGAGGGCAGATGGGCTTTGGGAGTGGGCCCGTCGCCTCCGGAGGGTCCCGGAAGCAGCCGGATGGGACTCGTCCCACCACGCTAGCCACCATTTTCATTGTCCAGACGCTGGGAAAATGTCCCACGACCAGAGGACCAGCAAAGCCGGTTTGAGCCCAAGTAGGCGGCTCCAAGAGGCGGGAAGCACTGGGAAGTCGTCAGACGGAGGCGCGGTCACCCCTTCCCCCTCCATCGTGACTAGCCCGGTTTCCCCGCCCAGGAGCCGCTGGACGGGCCCGGCATCCAGAGTCTTGCAGACGGCTCGGGAGGCGGGGAGCCTGGCTCGCGCCGGGCCTCAGCTGACTATGGAACCCCGAGGAGGGCAGATGGGCTTTGGGAGTGGGCCCGTCGCCTCCGGAGGGTCCCGGAAGCAGCCGGATGGGACTGCGTCCACCACGCTAGCCACCATTTTCATTGTCCAGATGCTGGGAAAATGTCCCACGACCAGAGGACCAGCAAAGCCGGTTTGAGCCCAGGTTTGCGGCCGCTTGGCGACGCACGGGCCACTAGGGTGGTGAAACAATGATGTTTTTGGTACACTGCATTCCGCGAACAGCAGGAGGGTTTGCTGAGAGGGAGATATACAGAGGAAGGAGATGACATATAGAGCCCGCCAGGTGATTGGGATTCGGGGGGGGGGAGGGAGACAGGACGTTGGTGATGGGAGATGGGTTCGGGTGGAGGGTGCATCTTGGAACCCTGTGGAGCCAGGACTCCACATGAGCATCCTTCAATTATAAAAAAAAAAGGAGAAAAGGTGGAATAAATAAATAAATAAATAAATATCTGCAGGGCTAGCCACAATGTGAAAAGAAGAGGGAGAGAGATGCAGAGATAGAGAGAAAGAGAGGAAGCAGGGATACCTGCTATTAAGGCAGCCTGGGGGGTGAGTAGGAGGGGGTGGAGTACATTGGTGGTGGAAATGGGGTACTGGTGGAGGGATGGGTGCTGGAATACTGTATTACCAAGAACCAATTGCACCTTTGTGATTGTATGTCTCACGGTGGTATAATAAAGAATAAAAAAAAAAAAAAAAAAAAAAAAAAAGAATTAGTGATCTCAAGACGAGTTCTGAAGATTCTCTACACAATAGCAGAAGATGGAAAAAAAAGACTCATAATTAATGAACAGACAGCAAGAGATAATCAGGATGAAGCCAAAAGGAATAACATCCGAATCATTGGATCCCAGAAGGGCAAGAAGAAATCTCTGATGAAGAAGAAACTGTCAAAGCCATCATTGCTGAGCAGTTCCCGGAACTAAAGAATGCTTACCTCCAGATTCAGGAGGCCCATAGTGTACCAACTAAAAGAAATCCCAATTAGAATACTCCAAGACACATCCTAATTAGAATGACAAAAACTATAGATAGAGATAGAATACTGAAAGCAGCAAGATCAAAGAAGGAAATCACATAAAAAGGAAAATCCTAAGATTTACAGCAGACTTCTCAGATGAAACACTCTGAGCCTGAAAACAATAGTAGGATATTGTGAAAAGCCTTGTGAAAAGGCTCAAGAACTGCAGGCCTCACCAAGAATTCTTTACCCGGCCAGACTCACATCCAGATATGAAGGAAAGATACACAACTTCATGGATAAGCAATAACTCAGGAACTTCATGGACTCAAAACTAACTTTAAAAGAAGGGCTGAAGGGTCTACTGTAAAATACACGAAAACCCAAAAGCACAAGTTTTAACAGAAATATGGCACAAAACCAATGACAATAATCTCTCTCAATGTCAGCTGTCTAAATGCACCAATTAAGAGACACAGAGGGACAAAATGGATTAAAAAATTGAACCCAGC
This sequence comes from Cryptotis parvus, assembly GCA_021461705.1. Lineage (NCBI taxonomy): Eukaryota > Metazoa > Chordata > Mammalia > Eulipotyphla > Soricidae > Cryptotis > Cryptotis parvus. The sequence goes on along the minus strand of JAJIBD010027228.1, from coordinate 150 downwards.
ATTCTGCTGTCTACAAGAAACACATCTGAATAATCACAGCAAAACAGACTCAAAGTGAGAGGTTGGAAGACAATTCTCCACATATACAACTCCTCCAAAAAGGCCAGTGTGGCCATACTAGTATCGGATAATATAAACTTCAGGCTGAAA